>JANHFM010002055.1:182564-192946 GCA_032468115.1 Grayia smithii
CAGGCGCAGGGGGGGGTGTGGGGGGTTGCACACACAGGTGCAGGGGTGGGGCGCCAGGGTGGATTGCGTGCACATTGCATTATGGGTGCAAGCATGCACACGCACTTTCAGCACATGACGACAAAAAGGTTATCCATCACTGCCCTATAGCCTTTTGTAAAGCTTTAAAGGCCTGGCTTTTCTCACAAGCACTAGGATAAGATCGGATAATTGCACATTAGACATTTGATTTGGCGCCAGGTCTTTGTTGGTTTTAATATTTTAATTTGTTTAGTTTTATGGTTTTAATATGATTTTATATGTTGTTTTAACTTTTGATTGAGAGCCTCCCAGAGTTGGTTAGATGTTGGGCAACTATATAAAGGTTTTAAAAAATAAATACGTAAATAATCCTGGCCATACACACTCAGCGGAGTATATCTAATCAAACAGAATATATCGTGTAGTTATTGGCAATGGAGGGAAATGACACAAGGAGTGCTTGTATGCCATTCTAAGCTACTTGAGGAAAAGCCAGAGACACTTCAAACAAACAGAGAAAATCATAATCTTTGTAGATGACATTTTAAAAGTAACAAATCTACCACCATACAAAAGAAGTGTCAACCTGCAAATACTGGATGTCCAATTTATAGATAATAAATATGATTGGTTCACAGTATCTGTTTTGGTGCATGTCTATTGGCCCCACTAGGGAGGCAATAAACTTGCACCAAGACAGATCCTGCCTCCCACACCCCGTGTGTTATCTTCTATTAGGGAAATTACACTTCATATGATTCCCTGGTCTGCTTAAAAATGAAAAGGCTAAATAAGTCACTACCTCTCACATCATGATAAATGTCTTAATAAGTAATAAGTGGACACAAACTCTATTGTTTGTTCTGCACCAATACTACTACAATCCTAAACAAGTCTAGACAGATTTAAGTGACAATCGACTCAATAGATCTTAATTTCTGTAAGCAGGTACAAACCTGCAGCAACTTTTAAAAGCTCAGCATACAGACTATGAAAAAAACTTGTTGCCTACGTTGGAAAGTACCAGCCTTTTAAAATTATGTGAATAATTCAGATATTTTCCCAAAAGTTGTGAGAAGGAGAAATGTAATGAAATTGCCTTCTGTAGTTCTACCATTATGTCTAACTAAAAGTAGGTGCAATATTTTGGAAAAGAATGTGTCTTTTATGGGGGAAAAACCTGAGTTGATTGATATCTAAGGAAAGCTAAAACAGGTAAAATACTAATCCAGTTTTAATCATGTTTCTTGAGTATTACTGTCACAGATTTTAAATTACAACTGACGGCTAAACTTTCAGTGAATTTTCAGTATCTTTCAGTGAATTTTCAAAATGTACTCCTTTGCATTGCTTAGAATTGATAGACCGAAGTACTATACAGATACATACATAAATAAACCTTTAGGGCATACCATATATTTCCAGCATTCCACTTCAACCAATTCATCCCCCATTATCATTCTATTTCTTTGTAAAATATGACTATATTACATTTGCTAAATGAAAGTGGGACAGAATTAGGGATGCTAAAAATAGAGAGATCACAAATTATTTTAATGTCAAATTATTGAGATGACATATTAGAAGCACAGCAAAAGGGGCAAAAATGCTGAAAACAAGTTGAACATTTGGAAGGTTTTCTTGAATATCAGAAGCAAAAGATAAAAACAATTCTATTTTAAATAAGAATGGGCATATTATCTTTTTTTTAAAAAAGTTGCCTTGTTTATGTTAACACAGCTACTTATTACAAATAAGACTGCATTTTTCTAGCTTGCATATTCCAAAACAACTAATGGGTGCGGTTTCAAATTGCTTCCTCATTTTAATTGTTTTTCCAAATAATCTGGATCACAGTAGCAGGAATGTGAAGACCTGTTTGATTTATAACTGTACTTTGCCTTGAACTGTCAGGAAAAAATCACAATATAAATCTATTAACTGGAAGCATTTAAAATACATTCCACACAGCAAGACAAGTTCAAGATATTTTGCTAATGTTGCTAAGAAAAAATATAGTCTTCCCATTTACTACCCAGACAGTCTGGCTCAATAGAACTAGTTAAATAATAGTTTTCTAGGGTATTATTTTGCCAGACCATTTTAATTTCATTAACATTACAACATTTCTAACTTCCCAAAATACAATAATGGGAAGTAATTACAAACTATAATTTAAAAAGCTGATTAATTGAAATCATTTAGATTGGGAGTGAAGAGTGAGGTCTATGTATATGAGCAGAGAATCCTAAAAATTGTAGTAGCACCATATATAACAGCAACCAGTGAACTGCCTTCATTTTTCATTTGAAAATATTTCTTTTTTTATCCTGATTGTCACCTCCAACATTGGAAACTGAAATAGCCTTTCAAATTCAAAGATCAGTATCTCAGATTGCTACAGCTCATATGGAAATTCTCTATTCCAAGTGGTATTCTGGCTGCTCACCACAGCCCAAGGGAAACTCAACCACTACTTACCATACTACCTCCTATCTGATTGTAATTAAATCTAAAATATTGACCATGTAAGGGACCTAGGTAAGTCCATTCTATTACCAACATCACATACATGACATCATTTATGTCAGTAGAGAAGTCTTTGCATATACAGCTAGATACACACAGAATTCCACATCAACCAGGACCTTATTAATGCAAGGACACGGCTCACGTGAAAAATCAATGCACCTAAAGTTGCATTTATAAAAGTTCTCCTGTTGTAAACATCACTTTACGAGTGTCGGTGGAGTGCAAGACTGTTCCAGGCTGTTCACTGGACATACCCAATATAATGGCATCCTCTTAAGATGGTGCACGCAATCATTCCATGCCATTTCTCCTACTAATCTCTGGATTCCTGAGGACCATCAAACTTTCGAACCAAAAACAAATCTTTACTGCTGAAGCACAGAATAGCAGTGGGGAGGGGGGGAATGGGGTGTGTGTTATCAAATATCTGTATAAAAATATCCTAGCAGCCGCTATTATATTTTCAATCAATTATCAGCTAACTTTACTTTTCTATTGACTTTATACATACATAGTTATGGGGCACTGTCCAGGATTTGCATATGGCCCTTAGAAATCACTATTACATTAGGCTCTTTCCCTAGGAGATTAGGCCTACAAAATAAACAAGAGAAGGGGATTAAGCACATTTGGGTAAGTAGCAGAAGAACTGATCATTGTTCCAAGTGCATGCACTTTTAGTTACAGTAATTTATAAATGATGATGGCAGACGGGGTGGGGGAGTGGGATCTACAGCCAACTGCAGTTGCCCCATCCTTTTGGTAGGAGATGAGAACCTAGCCGGTCCTACTCGTGTAGCACTGAAGGAGAAAAAAGGATTATCTTTTCTGATCTCTTTTATTTCTGGGAACTGTCTCACAATCCCTCTCCCACAGAATGTTTCATTCTAGGGAGTCTGGTCCTCAAAGCAATCCCATGTGACAATGACTTCCATGGGACCTCACAGAGCATGCCAAACCAAGATTTCGTTAACTGGAAGAATTGACTAATCTACACAGAATGGCTGGATTAGTGTTTGCATGTTGTGCCAGGGCTTAGTAGCTAATCTATAAAGTATCATTTACAGATTACAAGTACTTTGCTTAAACAATATTTTAAGGCCGCAGTCCCCCCAATATTGCAGCATCACAGCAAAATCAAAACATCCCAAATATCCCAAAATGCTGGGATATTTGACTATTGAAAATTAGTGAGTTTTCTGTGGCATTTGGTTGCTGAAGCTCATAAACAGTCATAATAACATTACAGGTATGACTGCACAGAATGTGCACAGCAACTTGGGGGGTACCCCTCAGAATAAGGCATGAGTCTTCAGTGGGCCCATTTTGACACCTGCTGAGAAAGGACACTTTTTCCAGTCTGGAAACAAGAAAACGATCCTTCTCAGCTGAGAAGATAATGGAAGATGTAGTCTCAAGCATTCTGTGAGAGTCCAAGACAGTATATGTATATGTACAAGTTGACTGAGGTATTTTGTCTGCACACGAAGGGCACTTGCCAACAGTAGCCCTGGTCATTGCTGCCTTAATGTGGTGTCTAACATCACAGACAGGAGCTAGAAATGATTCTCCATCCCTGGACCACAGTGATCCAAAGGAATCTGAAAAAAAGTAGTTCTAAGGACAAGCTTAAAATGAAATGGTTGCCATTAAAATGTTCTGAAACACAGTTCCTGGCATAAGAGATAGGATAGCAAGAAAAAAGTATAACGGAATTAGGAATCTTTGGACAACTAAGGATAATAAAGTTCACATTATGCCTACAATCCATTTTTAAAAAAAACATAGTTATAACATCTTGGGTTTTGGAAACCGTATCACTTGTTCCTTTCTGGGTTAGGATCATGCTTTCTCCAAAAATCCAAAGTATCAAAGCTTTAAAAGAGAGAGTTAACCTGAGGTTAACATTTCTTTCCAGCCTCTGAAAACAAAGAGACATAGAGATTAAGAGTCTAGAACAGCCACTGCTGCAGGCATTTGATCTTTATGGTATATTTTCACTTTTCATAACTACCCAGTGAATATTTTCCCATTGCCTCTGACCCTGAATGATCCTCCATTTGTTCCAATCCTGATCAAGCTGCCATGCTTTTAACACTGTTTGAATTCTAAAGTGAGAGAAGTTGTCAAATCAAAAGGAAACTGGAATCCTACTTTGGATGATGACTCTGTATTTAACAATGACAGATTCAGCTTTCATCAGTTGCCTGCCACTAGATCACTGGGTATGTCATAATACTACAGCAGTGATAGTTAATCTTTTTGCCATCGTGTGCCAGGAGCGGGGGGGAGCGCGGAGGGGGGAGGGTTGTGCATGTGCATGCCCACACCCATAATTCTATGCGCCCCGCCTCCGTGCGCACAATCTCCCCCCACTCCTGGCACGCAATGGTCCGGTAGGCCCGTTTTTCTCTCTCCCCAGGCTCCAGAGCCTTTCTAGAAATCTGGGGAGGGCGAAAATGGCCTTCCCCACACCCTGGAGGTCTTCCAGAGGCAGGAAACAGCTGGTGGGCCCAGAAGGCCCAAAAATCAGCTGGCTAGCATGCACATCAGAGCTGAGCACATATGCCCACCAATATGGCTACATGTGCTACCTGTAGCACATGTGCCATAGGTTCGCCATCAAGGTACTAGAGAATAATGATAGACTCAGTTACTGTAGTTGTGTTATGCTAATGCAACCAATGTGTTTCATCACTGTTATTTTCCATTATATACTGTATTTTTTGGACTATAACACACTCCAAAGTATAAGACGCACCTAGCTTTTGGGGAGGAAAACAAGAAAAAAATCTGCCTCTGCCTCCCAGCAATATGCCTCCTTGCAGCAAACAGCAAACAGCATGGTCAGCTTCAGCACAGCCTGATTTGCCTCCCGGAATACCTATCAACTGTTCCAGGTTGTGGGGATCAGTGCTGCCCATTGGTACTGGCGCTGCCCATTGGCGCTTTCACCTATCGCCGCCTCCACATGCCCCATTTTCAGCCTCTGTGCATCCCGTTTTCAGCCTCAGGCCGAAAATGGGACGCTCAGAGGCCGAAAATGGGGCCCACGGAGGCCAAACATGGGATGCATGGAAGCCAAAAATGGGACATGCGGAGGCGGTGATAGGTGACAGCGGCAATGTATGGCAATGGGTGGCACCAATCCCCACAGCCTGGAACAGCTGATAGGTAGTATTCCGGGAGGTAGATCCAATCACCAATCAGCTGCGCATGCTAAATCAGGCTGTGCTGAAACTGACCGTGCTGTTTGCTGTTTCCTGCAAGGAGGCAAAGGCCGAAGGGTGGGGGATGGTGGGTGAGTGGGGCTTCGCTATACATTCGCTGTATAAGACGCACAGACAGTTCCACCCACTTTTGGGGGGGGGGAGTGCGTCTTATACTCCGAAAAGTATGGGTAATTAAGCATCCTCGCCATTTAGGTCTCAAGATGCTTCTGTCACAATATACATTCATGTAATTGCATATAAAAATTTTGGCTCAACTGGTCTTTCCACAAAAATATGCATGCTCTAAATCAATGGGGCTTTTTTTTTTTTTTTTTGCTAAACCACTTATGGAAACAATATAAAATGTAGATTTTTCCAGACAATCATTAATGAAACTAACCTTCACTGACTTTGAAGACCAACAAATCTCCTTTAAATGATTTCCTTCCCACATCTCACGGTTTATGGAACAGTTACACAATTCTAATACCCGAGACTGGTTTTTATTTATTCGGGTGATTTATATCACTAACAAAACTAAAAAAAAAGAAAATCCACATATATACATTTTAATACATACCTGTATAAGACTGTAGCCCTTTGTCATAACAACTGAACCTTCCTTTCCTAATCTGTTATACCAGATGGTACAGGGGGTGAGGGACATTAAGTGCAACATTTCCAGTGAGGGTTGTGTTCACCAAAGACATCTTTAAAAATGCATTTAACTAAATGGATTAAATGACAGTGAAATATGTTTTCTATTTAGCATTCTCCAAACTAAATACAGAATTGAAGATGCTAAAGCTACTAAATCAAACAGTTGATCCATTTAATTCAATAATTAAAACACTTGACAGCCTGTTTCCTAAATTTCAAAAGGAGTTCTTCCAAGCAGCAATATATATTTTATATCTTACATTTTTGAGCAAGGAAAAGTCCAACATTTTTGAGCAAAGAAGAAAAGAACTTATACATCTACCAAAGTCCAAAGCTACTTTGGAATAATATGCTATCCAATCAACATGTGCTAGAGGACAAGGAATGCCTTAGGTTTCTTGTAGAATTCAGACAAGGCTTACTGAGGGGAAACTATAAAATAGATTAAGTCATTCTTATATTCAGTAGTTTATTACAATCAGGATGACTTAATTTAGTCATGGCTAACATAACATAAGGCAACACTTTTAAATGTACATATCTAAAGTATGAATGCAGTCCCTTCTTATATTTTTAAAACATAAAAGTAGGATGTTTGCATAGGATAAAGATAATGAAATGATTATATTAAAGAATCAAAACATTGATTTAAATATAAATATGTATCATCTATTATTTCAATAATAAGTAAATGTATATTTTCAAGAAACTATCAATCACTTAAAAAAGATTTTCAAAAAAATATGACAGCAGGACTTGTCTCTCATTTTTGATAATGAAAAAAAAAAAAATTCAGACATGTCCATAACACATAAAATAACTTTTGTCATATACTAGTGATAAAGTTACATGTATAGCTGATTTTAATTTACTATTTATCTTCAAATTCATTCTTGCTATAATTTACTAAATTTTATGACTTAGAAGGCCATGGTCTTGAAAGTTAGCTAAGATATAAATTCCATCTTCACATAAATGCTGTTGGAAGAAAGAAACATACAAAGAATGAATTTCATCATTTTGAGATAACATGGTTTTAAGAAGACATGAAAAGTAAGAAATGACCATTTCAAAAAGTGACATGCAAGAAGATACTAAGATAGGCTATCTCATGCTGTCAGATTTTTAGACTAGATTCCCCAGACCAGACCACGTATTCAGTGATCAAGGAATGTGAGAGTTATAATACAAATACTTGGAAGGCATCAACTTAAGAGATCATCAGAGATCCCTCATGTACAGCTACTACTTGAAAATACAAATATTGTTGATGCAGAGATATGTTATAATTGCCCAACTGCAGATATGCTGCCTCATCATTGCAGACTATTGTTCCTGAGAAGGATGAGTGAAAACAACAGCAAAGGTATACAACACAGGAGAAGGAGGCAATGGTAAAGCATTCCTAAATTTTATCAAGAAAACTACAGGCAAGATAAAATGATGATATAGTGCTAGCCCCTTCGGTTGAATGCCACGCAATATGCTATAGAGCTGAAGATATTTCATAGTATCAATGTTTATGATGTAGCTGGATGAAATCCTTGAGATATTTAGTTGCTGGTATTGCCATGCAGGAAAAGAAAATCTGAAACTGCAAAAACAGAATTGTAGTGGGAACATGGTATATAAGAAGCACGAACAGGAAAAAGCCCAACATAGTGAAATATTAAATGTATTGATTGTATGTTGTTATTATAGGCATCAATGAATTGAAATGCTGGAATGGGACAATTTCAGTCAGCAAATCATCCTGTTTTAATACTCGGGATCTGAAAAACAATGAATGTGTTGCTTTCATAGTTGGAAAAAAAATGGCAAAGACAATGCAATCAATGATTGAATATCAATTACATTCATGGGCAACTTTTCTGTATAATGGTTATCCAAATTTATGTTCCAACCACTGATGAAGAAGAAAGTTCAATCTGAAATAGACAGAACATGCAAGCAAGATGTATTGGCTATGGTTGCAAGCTGAGATTTCAAAATTGAAAATATTAAGAAAAATGTAGTTGGACTGTATGGCCTAAGAAAGAGAAATGAAGCATGAGAATAATATACAGTATCAATCGGTCAATCTCTGTCAATGATGTCTTTGTTGCTAACAGTCTTCTGAAAATCAAAATAATGCCTCTATACATAGCTATCCCCAGAGTACACAGAAATCAAGTTGCTTATATTACTGATACTGAGAAGAGCTCAATTATAGCATCAGAAACATGGCCAGGTGATGACTGTGGAACAGATCACGAACTATTCTCCTGTGCATGTTCCAAGTTAAAGAAAGCCAATGGGTTTCCATCATATGATCTTGAGCATATATCCACCATTTTCAAGAAGAACATCAGCAATTACTTTGAAGTCCTGAATCTCATATATAGAGAACCAGAGAAACTATGGAATAAAACCAAAGTAGTAGCTCAGGTTAATTGTAAAAAGAGACGCCCAAAAACGAGGGCAGTGAAAACAAACAAAAAACTAGAAATCAGAACGAATGCTAGAAATTACCAAGAGAGGAAAAACCAAAGCTCAAAAGATCTCAGAAAGGAATTTAAGGAACAATTTCAGGGAACTGATAGAAGAGACAAGAAGCAATATTACAATGACTTCTGTAAAAATCTCAAAGATGAAAACAGAAACAGAAAAACAAGAAAAGCTTTCCAAAAGATCTTTGAATTGAGAAAGAGGTGCCAACCTTGAACTGATATAATAAAGGATACCAGTGAACTGATTCAAAGACTAAACAAAAATGGAAGGAGAATACTGAAATTGCATACAGTACAAACAAGATCCAAGATACTGTAGAAAAACTATCTAAGAAATATAAGAATAAGAAACATTTATAAGAATTATAATAACAGAAGATGAAATTAGATCAGCATTCTGGTTATTACCAAATTGGAAGTTTACAGAAATTGGAACATCTACAGAAATATGGCAAGCAACAGAAGAATTAATAAATATGCCAACCTAATTATGTCAACAAATCTTGAAGAATTACACAGTAACGAACGATTGGAAGAGGTCAATCTACATACAATATCAAAGAAATTAATTTAAAACAATGTGGAAATTATGGTATGATATCCTTAATTTCACATACTAGGAAAATAGTACCTACGATCATCTGATGCAGGTTACAGCTGTACATGCCAGATGTTTGAACTGGTTGTAGAAAAAGCTGAAGAGTAAGAGGTATCAACAAGGATTTTAGAATGTTCTTAAGAAAATAGGAATCCCAAGACTATTTCATTTGTCTGCATGCAAAATTTATACACAAGACAGGAAGCCATGGTCCAGATGGAAAATAGCAAAACAAAGTGGTTCCAGATCAGCAAAGATGTGTTTTCTCTACTGATTTAATCTGTACTCTAAGTATATATTAAAGAAGGCTGGATTTAAAGATGAGCATGTTTTAAAAATGGAGAAAGAAAAATCAATAACCTATGTTATGGCAATACTACTATTTTGACAAATGAAAATATTATAGTAATGAAAGCCAAAGACACAGTGAAAAAAATATGCTTACATATAAAGAAGACCAAGCTAATGACCCCAGATAGTCCAACCACCCTTAAAACTGAAAGTGATCATAGAGAGGTCATAACTTTTTATGAAGATCTACAAACAATAATGGAACCAAGGATGAACTTGACTGCAATGATGTACACTACTGGAAGACCAGAAGAGCCAAGTTGGGAACAGATCATCCTTTATCTCTTTAGTGTTCTCTAAAAATCAACACTGATTTGATGGCATATAATCAACCTCAGAACTTGGACACTTACTGCAAGATAAATTCAACCTTTGGAAAGGGGCAGATTAAATAATGATACCACTGATGTTTAAGAGAAATGGTGCAAATCCAGCAATCGATAAATTATTTACCTGAACACAAACTAAATTCTTTCTACAGTATTCCTCCATCATCTTAGTATATTTAAGCACTACTCG
>JANHFM010002057.1:0-23769 GCA_032468115.1 Grayia smithii
TGAATCATATTAGGAAACAGTCAATATAAATCTTAAGGATACCAGCAACAAGGTTACAGTCATACAGTCATAAGTGGCATAAGTAGCAGCTTCTCCCATAAGAATCTAGAGCAGGGGAGTCAAACTCAATTTCATTGAGGGCCACATCAGGGCTGTGATTGACCTGGGGGGGACACGACAGGCGGGCATGGCCAACTGGGTGGTGTGGCCAACTGGGTGGGCATGGCCAGCTTGATGCCACTTCTGGCAGTTTTCCTCTTTGCACTGGGTAGACTGGGCTGAAGTCACACGGGCCCGATGTTTCCTCTTAACATTGGGTAGACTGGGCCGAAGCCACGCTGGCCTGATGTTTCCTCTTTGTACTGGGTAGATCTGGCTGAAGTAATGTGGGCTGGCCTCTTACATATGGGCCGGATCCAGCCCGCGGGCCTTGTGTTTGACACCCCTTATCTAGAGTCACTGAGGTGAGGTGAGCAGTATAGAAATGAAACAAACAAACAAACAAACAAACAAATAAATTGATGCCCCTGAGGGTGAGTTGGAGTGGGTGGGAGGAATTGGCTAGAAAAAAAATATACAAAATGTGGTAAAACGTAATTTTCTATCACACCACTGGAAATGATCATCGTATAATATAGTATAGTTGTCATAATATAATTAGTTGTATAAAGAGTCCCTCGGGAGATGGGCGGCATATAAATATGATAAATAAATAAATAAATAAATAAAGACAAATGATACCAAATATGTGCCATGTTACATACAGGTAGTTCTCAACTTATGTCCTTCACTGGAACCAGGAATTCCATTGCTAAGCAAGGTGGTTAGTGAGCTGTGCCTAATCTTAATGACCATGGTTGTTAAGTGAATCACTGCAATTGTTAAGTTAATTATGATTTGAAAGAGAATCCAGGGGAAGGTTGCAAATGGTGAGCACATGACCACAGGGTGCAGCAACTATTGTGAGGACATGCTGGGTTGCCAGGCGCCCGATTTTGATCATCTGATCATGAGAATGCTGCCGTGGTCATAAGTGTGAGGACTGTTTGAAAATCACTCCCCCCCCAGTGCTGTTTTAAGTTGGAATAACAAGTTGCTAAATGAATGGCTGTAAGTCAAGGACTTGCTATACTATATAACTAATTTTTAAAAAATTATTGAAAATGAGAGCCTGCAAAGCAATTCATATTCAATTAAGCTTTGCTTCGTTAAATCAAATGGATTTTATTTTGGAATAAATAGTATAGGGAATTAATTTACCTTACTTTTCATCATCAGATGATCAAATACTTACGCTGCCATGAAATTGCAATGGCCAATATTATCTAGCTCCATAAAAGGCTGGTTAAATATCTTTGCATCTGGGAGGGATTCCCAATCTATGGAATGCCAAGAAGGAAGATCCCGAATGAGGAAATATCTCCAAAGCAAGGGATCCTGGACCGTCAGTCTCCAATAGTGGTTGGTGCTTCCCAAATAAATCAGCTCTTTTGGTGTGAGAAAGGACATAACATATAATTTCACATATATCTGTAAATGAGACGATAAAAATGCAATTCAGCCAAAAAAAAAGCACTATTTTTTTTTTAAAAAATATAAGAACCTGTGACCAAGAAAAATCGCAAAGTTTTATTGAAAGCTCCCCTATTTACAAGATAAAAGCAAGTGCCCGTTAACATTTGCAGGATTTCAGAACTGTGTAAGAGTAATTGGGGATCTCAGTTTTTTCAACAAAAGCTACAACAGGTTTGTGGTTTTTCTCCAGCCGTTTTTTTCTCCAGCGTTATCTTAGGACATCGTCAACGTCCTTCATTTTTGGGACGTGAAGATCCGAGATGTCACACAGGGTGTCTTATTTGACTTCATCCGGAGAGCAAACATCAGCTGGAAAACAAACCCTTAATTCATTCCCTGCGTCCGGAGTGCTTTGCCTCCGCCAGAAAAGCAGCTTATATACTGCATTCGCCTCGCCCACTGACTCTGCAAGAGTGGGCATTGGCTGAATCAGGACCCCACCCCTAAGCGTTGTGGCCAATGAAAAAAGTGAAAGGGAGTCGCGGAAGAACGTAGAACTTATCCATCACCCTCCCCAGCATTAACGGGAAGCGGCCGCGTTGGAGCTGATGCGTTGGCTCGGGCAAGTTCTTACCGGCAGGGTTTCCAGGGCGCTGGACGGGCTCGCCTGCATCCCTATTGTCTCTTTCGCTTCCTCCTCCTGCTTCCGCGGGGCACAGTCGGTGTTTCTCCACAGCCTCGTCCCTTGCGCCCACTTGTCCCGAAAGTGTTGGAGGCTTTTGCGCAGCGCGCGTTCCAAGGCGCGCCAGTCCCCGCCGGGATTCGCGGACATGGCAACGCCTGGTTTGCTTCACGAAAAGATGCGGGTTGCCTTCGGTTCCCCTACGCTGCAGGGCGAGTGGACTTAGCGGTCCGGATCGATGGAGGAGCCCCACACCTGTCTCTCGGCGCGCTCTCCTAGCCGGTTCCTTTATCCGCAGGTGGCAATGTTGGGATTGATCGGTCAATTCGCTTCCCTTTCCGGGCGTCCCGCCTTCTGCCGCGATTGCCCCGCCTAAAGGATGCTCAGCCTCCGGCTTGTGCGGTTTGATTGGTCTACTACAGTAGTTCTCAAAGTAAAGCTGTAAGTAATACTTCCAAAGTATTTGTGCGTCTTGAACGTTGCTGAGGATTTTTTTTTTTTTTTTTAAGAACAGCGAAATGCTGTATTCGTTTCAGTCCCTTTACCAGTTCTCAGGACATTGCCCAGTTTTCATGGAATATTTCTTTATATTTCAATTTAACTGAAATCTTCTAATCCATAAAACAAAATGCGAAAAAAAAACCAAATACTGAAATACCTATTTCTTTCCATTTTAGCCAGAAAGACTAAAGATGTAGAAAGACTGTAGAATTTTCCCTTAAATGAGAAATCTTGGGTGATTAATACTTTGTGCAGAGAGCCATCTCTAGCTCTAAAAATGCAATAGAAAGCTACATTAAACAGCACAGTTTTAAGGTGATGAATCCTTATAATACCATGGCAAAGAAGTCTGAGAAAAATAGGGCAAAGCTATGCAAAATGGAGTTTGTGTACCTAGAAGCATCAAAGGATACTGGGACCTTGCAGGTAATGTACCCCTGGACTATGATGATTTCATCCTGCCATAGGAAGTGAAGACTGAGCTTATGAGGAATCTCTTGGTAGCTTGATAGAAGAGCTAGGCAACTCCTTAAAATGTTCAGCAGTCAGTGGAAGGTTGGCATGACTGCTTTGAAAGTCAACCTTCAAGCTTTGTGGTGGAGCCATCAGCAAAGCTCCATGGCTGTGCATCCTTATTCAGATGGCCGGGGTTAGTTTTTGAAACAGCCCAATAAGCTTCTGAAGGAAATGGCCACTTTTAGCACTGAAGAGTCACCTTGTGCTAGCATCCATTGCAAGGTATATCTTTTGGGTGCTTTGCATAACCCTAATAAAGGCTCCTACTCTATCTTATGTAGACAAATCTTAGCAGCCTGCCCCCTGAAAAAAATAAAAATCCATCAAGGTTTCAAGCACCCCTGAACACTGACCACTTTATTACCACTCCACAACCGCAGGTAATCCTTGATTTGCAACCGGTTACTTAATGATGGTTCAAAGTTATGGCCTCGCATACCTGTCCAATCTCCTGTGGTCATTTGGGCACTTGGCAACTAGCTCACCTTTATGGCTCTTTGCATATATTGGGTTGCAATATTTTTGACGGTTTCTGACATTTACTCCCAGTTTCTGGCAAAAAACACCAGTTGGGGATAATTGATTTGCTTAATGAGTGTGCTTAAGGACCGCATTTTCAGCTCTTCCCACTTTCTGACATTCATTTCTTTCCTCAAAAAAGTGACACTGCTTTAAGCAAACTTTTTACTCCCCAAATTAGGCAGCACAAGTATTTGGCAGTTTTCTCCAACCCTCATAAAAATTTCAGGAACTCGTGGGAATACTCGTGGCTGATAGGAATCAGGTTCTTTATTTCTTTTATTTCTTTTCTTTATTCTTTTCTTTATTTTAACTCACTTTCTAAATTGTTTAATTTTAATTTATATTCTGTATAACTATTTATTGTTTATCTGTTCTAATCTTTGTGAGCCGCCCCGAGTCTTTCGGGAGAAGGGCGGCATATAAATTGAATAAAATAAAATAAATAAATAAATAAATAAATATAAATAAATAAATAAATAACAGGCAAACACAAATGGCTAATTTATTACAAGATACTACAATTTTGTCAGGGTGAATGTGAAATAGAATTAAGAAAACAACTAATGGCAGAGCGAATTAGTTATCAATGATTCTCTTCTTTAGTTATTAGAAAGATTTAAAGTAGACAAAAGAGTTGTACACCTTTGATCATTGTAAGACTGAGTTTGAAATAGAATTGTATACAAAGGTGGCACAAGTAGTGTATAAACTTTTACTGAAACTTGAAATAGAAGAAGAACAAGTAAAAGAATCTATGAGAAATTGGGCTAAAGATCCATCCATACCAGGAGTGGGTTCCTCTTACCTTTGTTACTGGTTCGGAACCAGGAGCGTGCATGTAAGTGCACTTTGCTTGCGCATGGTGCTTCTGCGCATGCATACAGTGTCCATGATGACATTTGGGCAAATAGGCGGAGCCTCCCACTGCCGCTACTACCACCTCTGATCCATGCCAATGGATTAGCAGGAAAATATGGGGTTGAAATTATTGAAATTTACACTAGGTTATAATCTTAAAAAAGATTTTTTTTAATAAAATGATGTGTATTTGATGTATGTCACCAAAGAAATTGTCTAGAATGTATAAATTTAGATTAGAAATATGAACAACGAGAAGGGACCTTTTTCATGTTTGGTAGTCATATAAAAAGCTAGGAAATTCTGGATTTACATATACTCACTGATTCAGAGAGTTTTACAGATTAATATACAATTGAAACCAGAGAGTCTTCTTTTGGGATTGTTAAACGAACAGTTGGGGGGAAAAAAGCCATGGAATTGTACATGATAACTGCAGCAAGATTATTGTATGCACAAAAATGGAAAGAGAGGGTACTATACATAAAAGAGAAATGGTTCCTAAAGATGATGGAAGTTGCTGAGATAGCTAAATTGACTTCTTTTATCTAAGAAAAGACAGTATTTACATTTATTACTGACTGGTAAACTCTTGTAGACTTTTTGCATAAAAAAGAAAAAAAATATCATTTCTGATTAGGCAAGATAGATTATAGAAAAGAGTTACCGTATGTTGTAACCATAAAACTTATAGTTGTCTTTGTAACTATAAGATCAAAAACGACTTCTTCGTATGTTTTTCTTTCTTTCTTTTCTTTTCTAATTTTCTTTTACCTTTTCCTTTCTTGCACTTTTAGCTTTCTCTTTGACTTCTTTCTTTTTCTTTCCTTTTTCCTACTTTAAATTAGTTTGTATTGGTTTTTTTATAATTGGCTGGTCTTTTAAAAAAATCTTTTAATAAAATAAATCTCACCACCCCAGGAAGGAGGCAATGGCAAAGTACTTCTCAAAAATCTTGCCAAGACTACTTACTTCCAGATTGCTTCTCTCTTCACTTAGTTTCCAACCACTTTATCTATGTGATCACTAAAAGTCAACAATGACTTGATGGCACGCAATCAATCAAAAGATTATAGATGGATTTGAATGTCTATGGAAATTCTCCAAGTCATGGTTGTCCCAACGGTGCTTTTTTAAGAGAGAACTGGACTTTGTTTTTTTTTTCTTTGAAGACATTTTTCATCCACGAAGCTTCTTCAGTTCTGACTGAATGGTGGGGAATGGAAGAATTTGTATTCCTTGCCATTGGTCATTTGTATTCTTTTGGAGAGTTATTGAGGCCACTTGGAGGTTTGTCTAGGTCCTCTGGGTCACCTGAGTATTGCAAATGGGTGTGGCGCCTTCTTGGAATTGCTGAAAGGACCGTATTGTAGATTGGAGATAGATAACATTGTATCTCTCCCCCTCTGTTGAGAAAGGGCTGTTCAATTTTGACATAGACGGCCTCTTTGACCCTTCTTTTATACCAGTGGTCCTGTCTGTCCAAAATGTTGACTTTGCTGAAAAGAATGGCCTTTGTCTTTTAAACGCAGATGGACCGCTGAATTTTGTCCTAATGGGTTTGTTCTCCTATGTTGTGCCATGTGTTTATTCAGCATCTCCATCTCCATTTAAAAGACAAAGGCGAAGCGAAACATCTTCAAAGAAAAACAAGGAAGTCCAGTTGCCTCTTGAAAAAGCATCTTTGGAACATTTATGCATGAACTTAACCTGATTTCAGCGGTTGGGTCAAAATGATGGTGGTTTGCACTACCTCAGAGACTTAGCAAGAGACCCAGCTTGTATAGTGGTTAAGCTATCAGGCTAAAACCCAGGAGATGGTGAGTTCTGCTCTCGCTTTAGTCATAGGACCAGCAGAGTCACCTTGGGCCAATCCCTCTTTCAGCCTAGAAAGGAAGCTATGACAAACTATTTCTGAAAACTTGATAAGAAAACAAGTCCAGGTGGTTATCAGGAGTTAAGACTCACTTGAAAGCACCAAAAATAAAGGACAGTTTATTTCCTTATTTAACAGATTTATCAGTCACACCAATTTCAACTGAAAAGTTGGACTGTTTGCAAAGTATACATAATGAGAAGTAGGATTTCTACACTTTTTCCAGTTGTGTGTCCAAAAACAGAAATGACAGAAATTGGCTATGGTTAGTTGAGTCATCTGGACCAATGAACAGTGGTAATAATGACCACAGCTAGTTTCAAAGAAAGTCAGCTTCCATCTGTAATTAGTGAAGCTGGCTTGTTTAGATTAATCATAATTTTAGCTCTTTCTGCAGTTTATAGTTTCTCAAAAGCAAAAATGAATGCCTCTGAAGTTCCTCTCCTTGGCTAAACTAGGTGGAACAAAACCAAAAATCTGTGATTTTAATGATTTAAGTAAAAACATTCTACCAAGAGTAACCGGAATGTGGCCTCTTGCTGACACAGAATTTGCCTAACAAGTTCAGGAACCAATTAATGTATTTTGGAAGTTGAAGTCCACACATAAAGTTGTTGAAGTTAAGAAAGACTGCTCTAGGGCAGTGTTTCACAACCTTGACCCCTTGAAGATGAGTGGACTTCAAATCCCAGAATTCCCTAGCCAGCAAAGCAAAGCTGGCCGGGGAATTCTGGGAGTTGAAGGCCGCCATCTTCAAAGGCCCAAGGTTGAGAAACACTGCTCAAGGAGATGCATGGGTCACAGTATAATCAGATATAAAAGCAGTGGTGAAATTCACTTACCTTCCCTACCAGTTTGCCAATGTGTATGCACTGTCCATGCACTCGGCTTGCGCATGCGCTCAGCTTGCGCCACCATCTGCGCATGCGCAAAGCCTTCTGTACATTCGCAGAGGCTTAAAATGTCGCAAAAAAAGCAACATCAAGACATCTGCATGGGTGGGCGGAGCCTCCCGCAGCCACCACTACTGGTTCGACCAAGCCGGATAGAACCAGCTGAATTTCACCCCTGTATAAAAGTATATACTTTTATATCTTAGCCCTAAGAGTCCTTGCATTGCAAAGGCTTGAGAGGTGGTGCCAGGTTTACTGACCAAACAGCTTTCTGAGTTGCAGAGTTTTAAAGAATGGTCTATCTGTGAAGAACTAGATTGTCAAAACAGCCTTTGCTAATATGATATCCTCCCTGCCAATGCAAGGGTTGATAGTGCCATACTGAAAATGCCTGGAGAAAATCAGACAATCATCAACAAGGTATATTATATATATTTCCTATGTTGTAGCACAGAGAGAGGACCAGGGGTGCACAGGGAACATAGAATAACAGGGTTGGAAGGGTTCCTTGGAGGTCTCCTAGTCCAACCTCCTGCTCAGGCAGGAAACCCTAAACCAGTGATGGCTAACCTTTTTGCTATCGCGTGCCAGGAACGGAGGAGAGGGGTTCGCACGCATGCATGCCCACACCCATAATTCTATGTGCCCCACCCCCACACATGCACGTATGACCACCCTACTCCCTCTCCACTCCTGGCACACGATGGCATGGTTTTCTCTCTCCCCAGGCTCCAGAGCCTTTCTAGGAGCTTGGGGAGGGCAAAAACAGCCTTCCACATCCACCCTTGGAGGCCCTCCAGAGGCCAGAAATGGCCTATTTGCCGACTTCCGGTAGGACTGGAAGGCCCATTTTTGCTCTCCCCAGCCTCCAGAGCTTTTCTAGAAGCCTGGGGAGGGTGAAAACGGCCTTCCCCATCCACCCCAGGAGGCCCTCCGGAGGCTGGAAATGGCCCGTTTGCCGACTTCAGGTCCCAACTTGACCACTCCCTTCCCCCGCAGAAATTTGGAAAATGTTAAGGCTGCCAGGAACTAAGATTTTCAACTTGATGCTGGATTAAAATAAATCATCTTAATACACAAAACCATCCAATTTTTCTTTCACTTACAGAATCACATATGTGGGAAGTTGTTTTATATATGTTCCCACAGCTGTGAGTCTAATTGCCCCATAAGCATTTTTTAAAAATTTTGAGATGGAAATTTACATTTTATCCTGTAAAAAGCACTTTTCTACCCTCGGGAAAGTAAAAGTGCTATAAAATATTTCCGCAATGGTTAGAATACTACAAAATGACAGGAAGATGTTCAAACACCCAAATTCAATGATGATAGAAATTTTTACATTTTTTAAAAAAAGATGTGGGGGGAGAACCATCTATCTGACATTTTTCATTTTCACATTGACTTTTTGTTGTAACATTAATGAGCAGGAGCTGCAAAAACTGTGGGATAGACCAGAAATCTGTTTTTATTTCTTTACTGTAGGAGTAAAGAGCCCAGCTGCATAAATATATGACACAAATGCATGTTGAAAAAAAACTACCTGGGAATCAGGCTTTTACCAATTCAGAGACAATCTCTTGGGTGCACACACACAAAAATTCCCATTAGTGCTGAAATTAAAAACAGTGGTTTTATTCTGGACAACTAACTATACGTGATTTAATCTCGAAAACCAAGATTAAAATATAATCTTCTATTTTAGACATAATGGGAAATTCTTTTTTTATAAAGTTATCAGGCTCACAAGCACCAAAGTCAATTGGGGACAAGAATGCCGGGCCTGGACAGGGTATTTAATTCCCAGTTTAATAAATCACCCAGCAGATAGAGTTGTTGTTTTTGGTTCATTGCACTGGTGACACTTCTGCAATTTTTAGATGCAGCATTCCAGAAATGTTAATACAGATAATGCTAAATTCCAATGTATTTTTGAATCAAAAATTGTAAACCTTTTTAAAAACAACAACAACAACAACAACCCACAAACAGATTTCAACAGGATCCCACACTCTCTATCCATAAAATTAGATCACAATACAATAATTCCTGAGGCTTTTTATAAAAGCCGCAGGGACAGGAGTTGTTCTGCTGAGCTCTGAGAAATGATAGCACGCAAGGTGGATTAGTGCATCGTACTGTAACATTTAAATTGTAATCTGAATTTTTATTGTGGCTTATCACCTTTGTTTTGTGATTTTAAACCAACAGGGGTCATAACATTTTCGTGACATATAAATGAGAAAAACAAATAAATTTACTACCTTTGACTTTTGAAGGGATCATAATATACTTTTGCTAATCCATTTCCTGTTCCAACCATGATTTGGTTCAGTTTAGGGTGCCAGAGACACCGAACGACACTCTGTAAAGTGAAATGACAATGGAAATCAACAGAAGATCTGGACACACAGGTTTTCAATTCCGATACAACAGACATGGGTACTCTGTAGCCCATAAGCTGTCTGGTCTGAAGTGGAAGGCAATGGCAAGGGGCACGGAGGCATCAGGGGCAGGGAGGCAGGGCAGCATCAGCAGTATGTGGGGCAGTAGTGTCTGAGCTGAGCCCCACGATCCTCTGAGCCTTTTTTTTTAACTTTTAAAAGCATTTTTTTAACAGCCTATTTGGCAGGATAGGCTGGAAAAAAATGCTTTTAAAAGTAAAGAAAAAAGGCTCTGACAATCACAGCTGAGCCATGATCGTCGAAGCCTTTTTTTTTTTTTTTACTTTTAAAAGCAGGACACCTGGGCCGGAGCTTTGCTTCGCCATCACTACCAGTTCTCCGAACTACCTGCCACAATCGCTACCAGATTGCCCAAGCCGGTCCGAACCGGGAGGATTTCACCCCTGCAGTGGTACCTTAGTACTCATCATTAATTGATTCTGGGAGGTGTTATGAGTACCAAAAAAGATGAGTACCAAACAAATTTTTCCCCATAAGGAATAATATAATGAGTCACAAGGCAGCCGACGCTGACAGGTTCTAGCTTGTGCATTGAATACCAAACAAACAATGAGTACTGGGGCAAAATTTCAATGTCAAAATGTGTTGAGTAGTAAATTTGATGAGTTTCAAAGCAGTTGAGTACCAAGGTACCACTGTATGTCATCAATATTGCTTAATTCAGGATTCTCAATTAAAATCTCTGAATGAAAGACATCAACAGATGCTAGTAACAAAGCTACTTATCTTCTGAGATTAAAAAAAAAAATCCAAATTGTCATACTTTTTCCTTGAGCTGCGCTCTCATTTATGTCTTTTTGTAAAGATGAATTAAATGCTTTGCTTTTTTCGTTTTTATATTTTACAACAAAGCTCCATATGAGACAGCTGTTGCTTATATTTCAGCTGCACCCAAGAGACAATTAACTGAGTCAGAGTTGTTGCAAGTGCTGTAATTAAAAGCCAGTTATAAGATTCGAAACACTTCTTCAATCAGATTTTGCTTCTTGCCCAAAGTCAACATAGAGAGGCAATTTTGTGCATTTTGTTTTCACAAATCAGCAGAAAATGTTGAGCTAACCCTTGACCCTGCTTCTTAAGTTGGCGAACTTGAAAATTCTCATCTTTGACTAAAGGATTTGTGAAAAACATCATGGATATTTGAAAGTAAAATGTAAAACTTGGTAACTTTAGAAATGCAAATTTCTTTAAAAGCCTTTCACCATTATCTTTAGAGAACTTAAAGGTGATTCTTACATTTGAGGATAAGTTCGCAAACTAAGGTAATCGATTATGGGCTATCAACTTGGTGTCAACTGTTAGCCAGCCATATAGACCTTCTCCAAGATAATCTATCCTCAGCCTGGCTCTTCAGATCTCCCAGTAAGATATCCATCACCACAGTAATTAGGTCCATTCATCTTATTTCTAGCAATTTTCTCCTTATCACTCCTTCCCCATTTCCCAGCATTATGGACTTTATAAAGGAGCTGGTTCTTCATATAATAAATCCAAAATTTTATCATCTAAACCTGCTCACTTCTCCCTCAAGTGAGAATTCTGGATTGATTTGTTCTGCAATTCATTTACTTATTTTTCTTGATTTTTCTCCCAAGATTCTTCTCCTACAAAGTTCAAAAACATAAATACTCCTTATGTCTTGCTTCTTCAATACTGTGGGCAAAAGTCTGATCTTGGTAAGCAAAGGCAGGTCACAGCACCTGAAAATATTTTCCAAGACTGTCATGTATACCCTAAGAAGTGCTAGTCTTCAGGGTATTTCTTGACTCTACTTGCAGAAACAATGAGTCCCAGAAAATCTGCAAGCATGACTAAACAGTCAATGCCTTTTGGGGGTGAGTGGCCCTGCCCAAAGTATCTACTAGGATTGGTGCTATTAGCATGTCATGCTGTCTCTTGATGAACAACTGCCCTGTTTTGACAGGAATTAAAACTTGTTTTGCCCCATAGACTCCAAGCACCAATTCAGAACTATGGCAGTGTTGGCGAACCTTTTCGGCACCAAATATGTGCGGGGGAGCACTGGAAACGGGAATATCAGCTCCCCAGCACGCACACACAGGAGCACCGAAGCCAGAAACCTGAAGAGCTTCCGATTTCTGGCATGCACATGTGCGCCGGTCACCTGGTCTTCTGGTTTCTGGCACACATGTGCGAGCAAAGGTCAACTGGCCGGCGTGCATGTACATGCCAGAAACCAGAAGCTCAGCTTCCCCGTGTGTGCATGTGCGCCAGTGGTGGGTTGCTACTGGTTTGCCCCGGTTCACCCGAACCGGTAGCAGCAGTGATGGGAGACTCCATCCACCTGCCCAGATGTCATCAAATATGACCTGCGCATGCGCATAAGTGGCATGCACACGAGCAAACTGGTAGCAAAAATAAGTGAAACCCACCACTGATGTGCACCATGGAGCTGCTCTTCCGGTTTCTGGCACTCCTGAACACGCAAAGACCAGCTGGCCAGCGCGCATGTGCACACCAGAACCCAGAAGAGCAATGGGTGACGGCTGTCATGCCCGGAGAGATGGCTCTACATGACATTTCTGGCATGCGTGCCAGAGATTCGCCATCACGGTTCTATGGCATTTCTGGCATAGCCTGAAGTTGTAATGTAAACCTGAGCAACATTAATATACTGATAACACCTCATCCCAAACAGATGGATGGAACACTGAGTCTTGAGAAAACTTCCAGCGGAGCAAGGGCTCAGGTATTTCTAAGCACCACCATCTGGGTAGGTAGGTAGGACAACCACTATAAAATAAAGCCGGTGACCACCCAACTCTTGTAGGTACACTGGAAGGATTCTATTGTCAATGGTACTGAGTGTTACCAAGAAATTTAATGAATACAAAAGGGACCCACCAAACCATCTAGGTCTCAGTGTCATCCAACAGCATGACCAGTGTTTTTTCTGTCCCATGGCCAAGCCGCCCGGAGTCCTTTGGAGTTGGGCAGCATATAAATTAATTAATTAAATAAATAAACAAAACACAACACAAAACAAAACAAAACAAAACAAAACATAAATAAAGCTTGAATTTGATATTCTGGTTTATTTCTAGGGCCCTCTATAGCTGGCTCCCCATTATTTTCTTAACAACCTTCCCCAAGAAGGGCATTTGGAAACTGGATGAACATTTTCAAGGCAGGTAGCGTAATATCTTCCATGAACACAGTGTTATCTCCCAGAACCTACTGCTCATCTGGCCACATGAAGGCATATATTTCTGATATATTTCTCTCTTGAGATTCAAGAATCTGCTGGTGGTAGAGGTTAAGCCACAAAACTTTCCACTTCCTCAGGCTCCACCAGCTCAACAAATCCCAGATTATCACATATGACATCACCTCTTATACCACAGTATCTAAAAGACGCCTAAATCCTAAACAGATAAGAACATCTTTATCTGTAAAACAACTTGCAAACTCATTTAGACAGAGATGCAAGGTGGGAATCTTTGCATGCAATAAGCAGGCTGTAGGATGCTTCACCATTCTTATCAGCACAGAGTAGGTTTGCACATAAGTATTACCAGTTGCTTCTTCAAAACAGATCAACTGAAGGAATTGATTTGCAAGTCTGCTAGCAACAGAAAACGATACTAACCCTTATCGGAAAATAACTTATTTATAATAAGGATCAAACCAAGGTGACACATTAAATGTGCCTTCCTTCTGACATTGTGTTATTTTACTTCTAAAAGCCGTAGGAAGCTATGGGGAAAACAGCAGAATCAACACTATAAAATGCAGAAAACAGGAAATAGCTTTTCCCTCTGTAACATAATAAAACTGCACCAGCATGTAGATAATTTTGTACTTGGGGAAAAAATTGTCATTGGAGACAGTCACGCACATTCAGAAAGCATCCTTCCAAAAAAGGCTGGCATAAATTTAGTCCTAAATGCTTTGCACAAGCCTAAGAGCAAAACCACCTACCTTCCTTTTTCACATTTATTGGCTTCCACTCCTGATTTTAGTTCCACATTAGAAAATAAACTGGCAAGTAATAGTTCATGATCACCCTGGAAATCCAATTTAAATTAATTTAATGCTACATTATAGGGGAAATTATTTGGCATTTGGAGAGTTGATAGAAGAGATGCAAAGATGGAGAAAGAAAACCCTGGGCAGATAGAAAAGATTATGCAATGGCTGAGGCAAAAAAATGATTTGCGTTAATATTTCCAGTTCTAAAGGATCCTACATGATGAATGTGTATAACATTTTGATTGCTGATGACTATCTAATTATTGGGGGTGGGGCCCCAGAGAGAACAAGATAGTTTGGGAATTATTTTAAGGTCCTTCCCCCCACCCCACCCCTTTTTCTTAGCGTATGGCACGTGTTAGCCAGGGATCACCAAAGTGGCTGGCTGCCTCTGTGTAAGGAATTTTTTCGGGCGGTGTTATCTTGCCCGTGGGACACCTGAATGCCAGTAGGCAATCGGGGGAGGCTCCTTTCTTGTCCCTACACGGTTTATTCACTCACGGGAATCGAGCCGCTGAGCTGCCAACCTCAACGGAGCTCAGGCTCAGCATCTTACCAGGTGAGCCACCGCAGCCCCTATTTGGATTATATAATAATTGTATGGCTGTGTTCATCAAGAGAGTCTTTGGCCAGCAAAGTGCTGCAGGAGGCTGTCTAGGCCGAAAATGAGGCACAGGGGGCCGCATGTGCCCCCCCTCCCCTGCACCCCGTTTTGGCTGCTGGAGGCACCGTGGGCTGGTCCTTTCCTATTTCCAGGCTGGCCCCACTGGCCAGATTTAAGCACACTGCAGGCCAAATCTGGTCCACAGGTCTTGAGTTTGATACTCCTGTTCTAGCTGAAGAGAAAAGGGAGCAGAAGAAAGTATAGAACATTTCTCTATATGTCAGCCATGAAACACCCATGCAAACAATAAACAAACCCAGAAGTGGGAAACATGGACTCGTCTATATTTATAAGTTCTTCCACTAAGTCATACGAATGGTACAAAAGTGACTGGTTCATTGGTTCAAATAAATGAGGCCTTCTCTATAAGGGGTTTACGAATGAGATTTAAAGCTGCCAAAGCTATCTATTTTGGGGAGATGTGATTTTAAGACTTATCTCTCTCTGTCACACTTATACGTTTGGCCTTGGTCCAGGTCAGGTAAACAGTCTGAAGATCTAAATCGTTGCTGAAGTACACAAAATACATAGCTCAGCACCTTTGAAGATTATACAAGATTTATACTTTGCATCCATATAAACTGAGATAAACAGAATTACAAGGTTTTTGTGCTATAATTCTAATTGAGCTTAGCATAAAACTACTGCTTAGTTTGCTGACCGCAGGAGTTATAAATCAGGATGGATATGCATTTTTCATATCATGGAAAAATAAAATACTGTAAAACATTTTCACTGCATATTGCAATGGACCTAAATATATTTGTATATTTGGACCTGTTACGAATTTGTTTTGCTATCATGAAGTGCGAAATTGGTGGTGTGATAAATATGCGTGTAAGTTTAGGCAACAAGAAGCCCAAATCTAAAGCTTTCTCTTTGGATTTTCAGAAGCTTCTCTATCCAAGAGTTTGAATAGTTTTGTTGCTGTTGTTGTGCCCTTCAAGTCAGTCTTGACTCCAGTTGACTACACAGACAAACCCACATAGTTTTCTTAGCAACGTTTCAGAAATTGCTTGTCTTACTACCTGACAAGCTGAGAGAGTGTGGCTGACCCAAAGTATATAGTTAGCTCCTAGAACTGTGATGGTGAAGCTATGGCACCTGTGCCATAGGTGGCACACACAGCCATCTCTGCGGGCATGCCAGCCGTCACCCCAGCCCAGCTCTACTGGGCATGCGTGCGTGCCTCCAGCTGGCCAGCTGATCTTTGGGTCTGTGCCGTGCATGCTGGGAATGTGCGTGCGTATGAACGGGTGTGTGTGTGCAGGTTGGTGCAGGAGGCTTTCCAGATCCAAAATGGGGCATGGGAGGGCCTCGTGCTATGCCCCCAGGCCCATGTGCGGGGAATTCAGGGTGCATTCACGGGGGGGACACATGCTTGTGCAGGGGGGCGCTTGTATTACATTTTGGGGGTTCAGGCATACATGCGTGCGTTTGCACACATGCACGTGCTTTGGGCTTAGGTTAACCATCACTGTCCTAGAAGATCTAGAACTCAGGATTTCCCACTCCTAGTTCAGCGCTTTAATCCCTAGATCAAACTCTTTTTTTTTTAGCACAAATTGGGTCCCTGATATATTTTTAAAAATTAATTAATTGCTTGAAAGTTAGCTTTGTTTGACGCATCCTTTCATGTGCAGGTTTTTAGGTGGCTTTTTGGCATTTCAAAATGAGGATTTCCAAAATTCCAAGAACAATTCTGCCAGTAATGAGTTTATGCCTTCTCTTTCCCATATTAAGGAATTCAAAGAGGGGAGAAGGATTTGGGTGAGAAATCCTGTCCTATCAGGTTTTCATGCTCTATGGGAAATAAAAGCAGCAAAAAAACTGTTATCTGTGAGAAACAAATCCACCTGAACTGTTGTAAATAGTTGCACAAACCGCAAAGTCACATAATCATAGCAATACAGGTCACATAAAGGCCAACATTTACCAAGAAGAAGTAGAAAAGTGTGCAACGATATGAAAACTGTAGCATCCAACTGGTATTTCTAACTCTGAAAGTATATAGTGTGAGGCTCTTGTAGGGGATGACAATTTCATGAAAATATCTGAAGCGGACAATGTGAAAAGTAATAGTGGCTGCACATGAGGGAAATAGAAGTCCAACGCATCTTAAGGACACAACATTGAAGAGGCATCTTACTGGCATCCAGGCTTCCATTCGCAGACTGAGGAATATAAAGAGTCATTCCAGAGAAATTCTGTCCTGTCTGAATGAGGCACTAAAGATAGGCAGACGACCTTTGGCCAAATAACTCCCTTGAGTTTGGGGGGACAAAGACATTTGTGACTTTTAACTACAACATCTATTTATTACAGGCTACTCATTCATGCCATAATGGGACCAGTGCTAAAATAACTCGTTAACACAGCACTTATCTGGCAGTGGATTAACAGACTAACATAATTGGAAGGGACCTTGAAGGTCTTCTAGTCCAACCCCTGCTCAAGCAGGAAAGTCTATAACATTTCAGACAAATGCTTGTAAAATCTCTTCTTAAAAATCTCCCATGTTGGAGCAGTCACCATCTCTGGAGGCAAGTTGTTCCACTGATTAATTGTTCTAACTGTCAGAAAATTTCTCCTTCGTTCAAGTTCTCTCCTTGATTAGTTTCCATCCATTGCTTTTTGTTCTGCCTTCAGGTCCTTTGGAGGCAGCCCCTTAGATTGTGGAACACTGCTGCCATGTCACCCCTAGTATTTATCTAATTTACATAGCTGCCCATCTCATCAAAAAAAATTCTGGATGGTGTATAACAAAGCTAAGAAAAATGAATAGATCTGTAAAACCGCTATCATTAATTATAAAAAAACATTAACAGCTATGAAAAAAACCAAAACGAACAAGGAAATAACATATGAAGGGATGTTACAGGAGACACATCACTAGTTCGCCCATTCCTTGGGGTTCCTAGACTTTCTGCCTGTTTATAGTTTTAAAATGACTACTTGGGGACTTCAACACGGATCAGAACGATATAGAACAGTAACTAAGAACTGCTGGTAAGAATACATTATGGCTTTAAATGCTTGCTTCTCAAGAACCAATGTTACTCTCCGCCTTAGTGCTGATGAAGCTGTACAATGGAGTTGCTTGAAGAATGTTGTTCTGATTTGTTGTACTTGGCAGCCCTTTTAGTAAGATAAGAAGGTCATGAGCAAGAAAGGCTCTGAACACATAAGGAGAGTTGCTCATATGGACAGTTAGACTTTATGTTGACATTCGAGAAAGAGAGAGAGAGAGGGAGGGAGGGAGAGAGAGAGAGAAAGAAAGAGAGAGAGAGGGAGGGAGGGAGAGAACCCACAAACTGGGCTTATTATGACTAACCTGAGACTATCCATTACTGTACTTTTCATTTAAAACTATTTTTTTAAGTTAGGGATTCAAAAGAACACTATGTGCATAGCAATTACAGACATGTAAAAAGGAAAGTACACCAGTGGTGAAATCCAATTTTTTTTACTACCAGTTCTGTGGGCGTGGCTTGGTGGGTGTGGTGTGGCTTGGTGGGCATGGGAGGGGAAGGATACTGCAAAATCCCCATTCCCTCCCCACTCCTGAGAGAAGGATATTGCAAAATCTCCATTCCCACCCCCACTCCAGGGGAAGGATACTGCAAAATCCCCATTCCCTCCCCATTCCTGGGGGAAGGATGCTGCAAAATCCCCATTCGCACCCTACTCTGGGGCCAGCCAGAGGTGGTATTTGCCAGTTCTCTGAACTACTCAAAATTTCCGCTACTAGTTCTCTGAACTGCTCAAAATTTCCACTACCGGTTCTCTAGAACCTGTCAGAACCTGCTGGATTTCACCCCTGAAATACACCCTCTTTGAGTTCTATAGTTTTACATATCAGGACATACTGTACTAAAAATCATCTGGTCCTTAGCAGTTCTTAAAAATAGGTAAACAGAACCTCAGATGAACAACACATGACGTATTACATCATGTCCTCATTTATTTTATAAAAAGAAACAAAATGGAGAAGGTAATAAAACTACAAGTAAGTTTATTCTATACTAGCCAAACTTTGGATGTACCCCAGGGAAATAATAACAAAAAAATACTGACAAAGGCCATTGGTTCTAAACTTGACATTACAGAAGTAATATGCCAATATTTTCCTCTTTTCTAAAGGCTGCAATTTCAGTATCATATATTTGTTTAACAATATGGATGTAACATTACACATCAAAATTATAAAGGCTAAGTTGGAAATGTTTGTAGATAGAGGCGACTAAGATAACTTGTTGTAGCATCTATTAAATTATAACTGGATACTTGTATGACATAGACATGGTACCAGTATTGTAGGTGAACTAGAGCAGCGATCTGCAATCTTAAACACTCAAAGAGCCACTTGGGTCCATTTCCCACAAAAAACAAAACACGGGGAGTCACAAAACCTGGGTGGGCGTGGCCAACTTGACATCAGTCACTCCCACCCAGTCACATGACACCCCCCAAGGCACGCCTACTCAGGTTTTGTGGCTCAGGTATTTTCTTTTAAACAGGTCTCTCTCTTTCTCTCTCTCTCCCCTTCCCTCTCTCTTTCTCCCACTTTCTTCCTCCCTCTCTCTTCCTCCCTCCCTCCCTCATCTTTCTCTCTCTCTCTCATCTTTCATCCTCCCTCTCTCATTTCTCCCTCTCTCTCATCTTTCTCCCTCTCTTTCTCATCTTTCTCTCTTTCCCTCTTTCTCATCTCCCTGCCTCCCTCTCATCTCTCTTTTTCTTTTCCCCTCTTTCTCATCTCTCTGTCTCTCATCTCTCTATCCCTCTCTCTCTACCTCTCATGTGTGTCTGTGAGTGAGGGGGAGGGGCCACCCAGTGTTGGGATCATCCAACAGGGAGCCATAGGAGAGGGCCCAAAGAGCTGCATTTTGCTGACCCCTGCCCAAGTATAATGAAAAACACACGTCACCACCTCAGAGTTACCAACTGTAACTTCCAAGCACTTTTCAGGGGCAACCATATGTACAGTATTACAGGCAGTTCTCAACTGACAACCATTCATTAAGTGAATGTTCAAAATGGCACTAAAAAAGTGAGTTATGACCATTTTTCACACTTACAACTCTTACATCATCCCCATGGTCATGCAATCAGAATTTAGGTGGCAACTGGTATGTATTTATAATAGTTGCATTGTCCTGAGGTGATGATCACCATTTATAACCTACCCAGCTGGCTTCCCACAAGTAAAGTCAATGGAGGAAGCCAGATTCTCTTAACAAACTGCATGATTCACTTAATGACTACACGGATTCATTTAAAAACTTTGGCAAAAAGGTCATAAAATGAGGCACAACTCGCTTAACAACTGTCTTGCTTAGCAGCAGGAATTTTGGGCTCAATTGTGGTCGTATGTCGAGGACTACTAATTCCAACAGGGAGATGATTAGTGCATGAGAGTCTGTGAGCAGGGCTGGTTGAGCCAGGAACAACAAACAAGATTTTCAAGCCACTCAGAATCATTTTAGAGTAGGCAGCACCTAAATCAAGTAGGTGAAATTAAAATTACCGGTAAGCCAGATGCATCTGTGTAAATGCCCCCCTTGGTCATATCCAACAACTGCTCCTTGAAAAAAGTGCTGTGAGTCCAGGAGAATGCCTGAATGACAAAACCAACTCTAAGCAGGAGAATACAACTGGTTCAAAGCTAAAGATCATGCTACCTTGGCATGGTTTAGCCCACAGACTCAAATCACCCAGCCTTTGAGGAATTCCATCTGGGTCTGTCCCTCCCAATCCAGTTCCTGACAGCTTCTAGACAATGCACCAGCACTTCTACCACTGTTTGTTTATGCAGAACCAAACTGGGCACAGTAAAGTGATCTCCATTTCTGTAGCCCAGACCTCATAGTCTTCACTATAAATAGTACTGTACAGTATGCCTTTGTAGAGGCATGGGGTCATTTTGCCTGAAGCAGAAGCAAGAATAATAGTTGTTGAGATATTGTAGCACAGCAGGTGGAGAAATGAAAGTGTTTGTTTCTCTGATTACAGAGCAGATCAGAGCAGGGAGGTTGAAGGAGCAACTATGGAGAATGTTGAGCCACTGCAGGATGTTTAACTAGAGGGCATCTGGTTGCCTTTCAAGAGGGCCATATTCTTCCCCCGTGGTCTCAGTCTGAGTTTGCATCAATATAGACTTTTCTAACCTGCCAAGCTGCTAATCTGTTGGACTTTATGGGACATACCAAATGCAAATTATGGACATTAACTTCTTGACTTCTGTTTAGGGACTGCATCAAATAATAATAACTAGACAACCATTGCTTCATCCTTTCAGACATATTTTCTTACCTAAACAGAGAAAACACAAAGTCCATGGGTGGACAAAAAAGTAGTAGGAGCAGGTATGACTTCTGACTTTGTCACCTTTGCAACTGACATTCCTTATGGGAAACTAGCAGGGAGTATCAGAAATTTTCCTTCCTTCCTTCCTTCCTTCCTTCCTTCCTTCCTTCCTTCCTTCCTTCCTTCCTTCCTTCTTTTCCTTTCATTCCTTCCCTCCCTAGCTTCCTGTCAGCTTCCCCATTTATTTTGCTTATGAGAAACTTGCAGCAAGAAAGCCAGTGGAGAAACCATCAGAAAATTGCAAGAGTGGATGTGGGGCAGTGCAGATCAAGAAGAGTGTATGGGGTTCATGTGGGGCTGTGAGATATGCTATGCTGATTGGGGAGGGCACATAGGGGATGGTATGGATCGGTAAGGGTGCTTGCGGGTGCTAGGCAGTGCACAAGAGGTACTGTGCAGTTTAGGAATGACACACATGGTGGCAGTGTAGGTCATGAAAGGTGCATAGGTGTGTTCAAGAGATGTTGTACAGATCAGAGCAGGCACATGAGGGAAGCATGGGTCAGAGAAGATGTGTGGGATTGCAAGAGGAGCTGTGTGGGTTTGAAAAGGTACATGGAGAATGATGTGGATCAAGGAGGTTGAGGGGAGGTGCACAAGAGGGGCTCCATGAATCAGGGAAGACTTCCTTCCTCCCTATTCTACCTTCTCTCCCCCTCCCCCTTTCTTTCCCAGCAGGGAGAACATCATAAAATATCAAAACCTGAATCCCAAAATTGAAAGGTTATAGCATAAACCAGCATGGTTTATGTTTGTATATTGAACATCTCATGCTATTTGAAATGCTTTTATAAAACACCATACCATAAATTATCACGAGAGCTACAGTTTAGTCTAAAAAAAATTCTAAGTACAATTAGGTACATTTAGACTGCAATTGTATATGCACAAAACTCGGAATAACCTACTAAATTCAGTATGACATGCTTATGTATAGATGTATAGAGGGCTGCACTTTTTATATGAATTACTCATTTCACAGAGGCTTTTACATTTCAATCTTATACATGTCTACTTACAGTAGAAATAAGTCACTGGATTCACTAGGCTTATCTTTATGTATGTTTAGGGTTACACTTTAGTCTTCCTTTTGTAGTCAAACAAACAAGATGGATTATCCAACACCATCCAAGTTAGTTGCAATCTAGGCTGCATTCCTGTATTGTTTGTTCAACTATAGCTCACTAAATAAACTACTGTCTGAAGTTACACCATAGACTAAGCCATGAACAAAGCTTTACAAGCAAGAATTGTTGCTTGACACAATATTCTGTATAAAATAATCTTAAAGAGGAACATTCATCATTTTTCATCACTAATCCTTGAGGTTCATGCACTTTTTAAAACTTTACTCATGGAATTCTTGATTGTTTAAGGAGAAGATAATATATTAAAACTTTCTTTTCATTTTATTCCAATGCAATTTGTTACGTTACTTAATTAAGTACTGCCTATAATGAGAGAAGAAAAAAAGATAAAGACAAAATGAAATGAAATAAATTGCATCAAAAATACTCTAGTTTATGATAATTTTTAGTAAGGGTGTTTACTATTTTACAAAGATTCTTTCATCCTATTTAAGTGCATGGAAAAGATCACTTTCATAGGTTGTATGAGAAAGAAAAGTTTCAACCACTCGTTCATCACTGTAATGATTCTCAAAACCAAAAACCAATGTTTTCAATGTTGCCTCTTTTTTATTGCAAGTTTCTTAATGCTTTTACTGCTAGGAAACATACTCATATTATTAGTAGTAGTTATAATATATAGATTATTGCCATATTTATTATTTTAAAAACAGAAAACTCAGAGCAGAAAAAGACCTAATGGTCCATCATATCGGTCCTTTGCTAAGTTGACATTTGTTTATTTTCTCTAAAACTAACTTTGGAAAAAAGACAATGACAGAAAATGATCTCATACAACTGGTCAAAAGCAGCAAATGCTGAAAAATAAATGTATGGTTTGTTTTGTTAAAAAAAAATTAACCAGTTATAGTGATCTATAATTTAAGAAATTATGAAGCACATTTAATTTTACATTGGCACATCCTGATCAAACAATGTTTTTTAAAATGTCAGAGTTTATATTGCATTTTGTTCTTTGGGCAATATGAAATAAAATACTGTAATCTCCAGTTGTGTTATTTGCTATTTGCTTCACAAGTTCTTGCTACATTTTGTAAACACGACTATGATACAAGTTTTCATTTTCAGTCATGTAAATATGTTGGCGAGAGCGCACTGTTTCTTTAACAGAAATGCAGTTATCAAGTTGTTTTAAATCTTATTTAGCAGTATAAATTAAAAATGTAAAAGGGGGATGAATCTGTTTTGGACCACAGAGGGGGAAAAGAATCAAACCCTATCTCTGCCAGCATTCTAGTCCAAGTTGAAGTGTCTGCACTTACAGTACTTTACCATAAGGGGGAATAAAATTGTTTAAAAGGTAACTTGCTCCTGTATATGAAAAGGAGGACAGCTGGTTAAAATCTGCCAATGTCATTGAAACCTGAGATCAAACAAGATTCTGTCTTTAAAGGATGGGAGGGGAGGTTTTTTTGTTTTTTTGTTTTAAAGTTAAAAGTGCTTTCTGTCACTGCTTTCTGTTGTCCATTTTCATTTTCCAATTTTATTTATTTTTCTTCCTGCTGCTTGTGTTTCTCTTTCCTATCATAATTTTTTTACTTTCTGCCTATTTTTTCTTCCAGTCCTTATTTTTCACTTCTTTTTAAAATTACTTCCAATTTGCTCCTTGCTCCTCCATGGAAGACAAATTCATTGAAACTCTCATAACAGGACTTGTGTGGCAGGACGTCGTGGCAGGCAAGAGCCGTGCGATGGGACGGGCGGGACTCTCTGATAAAATCAGCCATACTGTCTAGTCAGACCATGTATAATTGACACTGGATTTTATTA
>JANHFM010002057.1:62299-74943 GCA_032468115.1 Grayia smithii
TTGTTAGCAAAACTGCCAATATAATTCTCTCCCCTCTTTCTCTCTCTTTTTTTATGACAAGAAAATTCCAATGCAGTAGCTCACATATGGGAAATATAACTCAGGGAAAATTAATCATGGGTTTTACATGCATGACACATAAGAAACCAAAGTGGGAAAGGGGTAAGAGGCAGCTTTGAAGAAGTAGATCTGGTTGTTCCAAATCTTGCGGTTACTTACAATAAAAATAATTTAATGAGAGAGGGGTACAGTTTTTGGACTGGAGGTAGTATGATGAATAATCATTGGACAGTTCTTTTTTCAAGACGATCCCTCCTATCTTGTCCTCTGTCATTATTTATGCTTAACCTGTCCTCCTCAGAATATATAGACCATTTCTTGAAATGTTTTGTGAGACTTCACACTATCCATATATTAATAAAATTATTGTCATGACCTTTAACTGAAGAAAACAGTAAATTATAGGGCAACAATTTCTGAACCTATGTACCTCAACAATGATAACTTACAGAATGGGCCCCAAATCTGTGACCCATGATTTTCACTGTTCTGTGATTTTCCCAGCCAGTCTTGCAATCCTTCCCCCACCCAGCTGCAGTCACTTACCTGCCTGCTGTATACGGAAGGAAGGAAGGAAGGAAGGAAGGAAGGAAGGAAGGAAGGAAGGAAGGAAGGAAGGAAGAAGATATGCAATGCTCCCTGCAAGATTCCCACAAAGAAACTTAATGGCAGGGGTGAAATCTATTTATCTTCCCAACTGGTTTGGAAGTGCACATGCCCGATGCGCTTGCTCGTTTTGCTCATGGGTGCGTATTACGTGCACGCACAGACCCTCTGCGCATGCTCAAACCCTTCTGCGCATGCGCAGAGGGTAAAAAACACATCACTTTCTGGTTCAAACCAGGAAGTAACGATGACTGGGCAAGTGGGCGGAGGCTTGCACCACCTTTATTACCAGTTCTCTGAACTACTGGCCTCCATCACTACTGATTCGCCTGAACTAGTCCGAACTGGGAGCATTTCACCCATTTAATGGGAAAGATAGCAGGAAGTTGGAAGTCGCTCTTGGTCCCACTGATTTTTTGCTCACTCTTTGTCATTCTTTTTCTCTCTTTAGGTAAAAATTTGTCTGAAATGATGACCAAACAGACATGGGTTATCTAGTAGGCCTTAATATTGTGAGAAACAACCACAGGGGACTACAAAGAATTTAGTTACTGAGACCAAGAGATTCAAGATGAGATTTCAAGAAAACAGATATTATTTTTTCCTCCAGGGAAATGGTGTAAATGGTTGTGCACATCATATAACAAGGTTGTTTAGTTATCTCTGAGGAGAAGATTCTTGACCATCTGTGAATTGTATCTGAACATTATGTTTCTGGGTATTTAACATTCTTTGGTTGGAACAAACATTTGATGGGTATTTTATTTATTTACAATATTATTTATCAATTTTGTATAACATCATAATCACATAATAGATTATCAACAATTAACATAAATATAAAAACACAGCAAAGGCATAACAATTAAAATAGTGGAAAAGTACATAAAAATAACAACTACAACAATAAGAACCTAATCTATTAAATCTCATATCTGACAATCTGTGGAGCAGTGTCCCTGATAGCCACCAGAGTTCCTGGATGACAAAAACCACTACCTCGTCCCTATCTGAAACACAGGTGGGCACATTTCTGAGACAGGAATCTTCTCCGCCCCCATGCTGGTCTCAGTGATATGTGGCAGGTTGATCTTCTCATCCAGAGCAACATTATTGATGACAGAGAAGCCAATCTGGCATTCAGTAGAAACAGGCAAATTCTTGAGCCTGTTGTAGTGTTGACCAGATCTATGGATAACTACAGGGGAGCTATTTTCTCTGAGATGGCCCATCCTTTGCTCTTGGCCTATCTCTCTAAGCCAGGGGTCGGCAACATTAAACACTCAAAGAGCCATTTCCTAGAGAAAAGAAAACATCAGGAGCCACAAAACCCTTCCCATGCCTGACTATTTCCTCAGCGGCCACAAAACTAGCATATATAGTTGAATTAAACTTTCTGTTTCTTCTGAAACTTTTCTTTTCTTGGATTTATCCATGGTTGGCCTACCAGGGTTGAAAAGCTCAATAAATTGCATGCTGGTGGATGTTGCACATTGGTGGTTGTGACACATATTTTGAGAGACAGGATGGAAGAGCCACATGTAGCTCCAGAGCCACAGGTTGCTGACCCCTGCTCTAAACCCATCACCAGCAAGATGTCACTGTATGTTTTTCCTTCTCCCACTATACTCATCATTCCCAACAATTGCTTCCTATTCTTGGTCTGGTGGAATGTCATACCTGACCTTACAAGTAGGCCAAAAGCAAACTGGCACAAGCATCTAACTGCTTCTGCCCAGCACTGAGCATTCGATATCTAGATAATTACCAATTCCCATCTGATCACTCAAGTTTCTTCCTCTGTCTATCCCACACAATCACTCTCGCCAGGCAGAACAAACAAGAGGGCAAAACAACAACAACAACAACAACAAAAACCCAACAATCTGTCAACCTCTCAACTGCAACCAGAGCCCTTTTCACTCAAGAATGGATAAAAATTTCCAACCTCCCCCCTACACCTCCTGCAAAAATAATTCACTTCACAAAACTAGTTTCTGTATTTTGTCTTCAAGGCCAAATGATGTAACAGCAGGGCTGCATCAAGCCACAATGCATCACAACAGAAGCTGATTTTAATCTTTGACTATCCCATAATAAAAGTGTGGGGAAGATGAGACAAAAGCTCAAAACGTCTGCTGTCTCTTGTGGGTCAGCATATGGCAGCTGCTGGAAACAGATCAGAATTCCCAGTATTGGGAGAGTCCATTCTAGTAGGAAGAAGGAATCCTAAAGATATCTGGGACTCATGCCATATAGGGCTTCATAGGTTAAAATCAGCATTTCAAAATCACCCGGAAACCTATTGCAAGCCAATGCATGTGCATAATTGTTATATGCCTTCAGGGGCTTTCAACCAGCAATAAGTGGGCTTCTTTGTTTTGGATCAAGTGTTCTTCAAGGGCAAGCCCATGTAACGTGTGTTGCATCAGTCTAACCTAAATGTGATGCATCACATCACTTTTGCTAGGGCTTTCCTCTCCTTCCTTCTTCCCTCTCCAAATAAACATTGTAACTAACATAGCAACCGAAGCTGGGTAAAGGTAAAGGTAAAAGTTCTCCTGGTCATTATTTCCCTCTGTTCACCCAGCAATAGTCAAGAATATTCAAGTCAAGGACTTCTATTCTCCTTCAGGGATCCAGAGTTAACATGGGAGCTGGCATTGAGCCATTTTGGATAAACAGGGTTCAGATTCAGACTATTTTGTCATAACCAACCTGAACAGATACTGAGTCCAGACTTCCACAGCATCTCTGTGAGAGATCAGTATGCTGGTTATAATAAGCAAACTTATGACACTGTATTTCAGTCTGATGAATGATCTCTTCCAGTGATTACATGCAGAAGTTAAAAACAGAAGAGAGAATTGAATAAACCCTGTGGCATCCCACAGGGAAGCACCCATCAAGCAAACCTCAAGCAAACCACCAACTGGAATTGCTCAGTCAAGAAGATGTGGAACCCATTGTAAAACAGTACCCGCAACTCCCAAACCTCACAGGTTCTCCAGAATAACATCATAGTCAATGATATTGAATGCCACTAACAAATCTAGTAGTTCCAAGAAGGGTACATGGTTCCCATCAAGATTAAAGGTCACTCACAGATCTACCAATGCTCTTTCCATCTCATGTTCAAACCCGAATCCCAAATTAAAGTGGTTCTGTAAATCACTCTGCAGCTCAAACTCCACCTTCTCAACAAGTTTCCTTAGAAAAACTAAAGTTGGATAAAGTGTGGTAATTGTCCAATATGGCTAGGTTGAGAGAATGCTAATTCAGAAAGGGGCACACCACTATGTCTCAAGCTGTCAAATATTACCCATCCCCTATAGAGACATGATCACTTCCTAGAACTAGCTAACCACATACTCCCAGCTGTACAAGTGAGCCATGAAGGGCATGGATCCAACCCATAAGGAAGACCTCATGCTAGATAACCAGATAGACCATGGTATCCACTTCACTGGACTTTACAAACCAAAAAAGATATTCCCCCAGTCACTGCTTCACATTCTACCCATGGCAAATCAAAATTCAGATGAATTTAAACATCTTTATGGACAAAATATTGTGCAAAAGACTTCAGAAAGATAATCTGTTCCATCACTTCCCAACTGGTACTATGTCATTCCAAACTACGCACCAGATAACAATCCATCACCTATCATGCTTGATCAAATTCATTTTCATCTTCCCTCCATGACTGCACTGGCCAGTTCAAATGAGGGCCTTGGTAAACTAAAACAGTTCCTAAACTTTTAACTGTTCCTCTAGGTCAGTGGTTCTCAACCTATTGGTCGGGACCTTTTTGGGGGTCGAATGACCCTTTCACGGGGTCACCTAGGATGATTTATAATAGTAGCAAAATTACAGTTATTAAGTAATAACAAAAATAATTTTATGGTTGGGGGTCACCACAACATGAGGAACTGTATTAAAGGGTCGCGGCATTAGGAAGGTTGAGAACCACTGCTCTAGGTGGAACAAAGAATCCCATCTGGACCAGGAAGTAATGCGATCATAGCAAAGAACACATATCCTCCATATCCCCATCACATGTCAACTGCTCAGTGGCAAACTTTCTTCTAGCATATGTTCACTAGTATATACAGGGCCCAGATTTACCTGAGACAAACCCAGGGTTGCATCGATGTAGGCATTGAACCGACAAATCTTTCTAGACCCTACAACCAGAGCATGAAGGCTGAAATCCCTCAATTCTAAAAGGAGATGTTCAAAATGTGGACAACAAAAATGTGAAATGTGTATCTCACTGCCATTATTTGTGATTAGAGCCTGAAGTTTGTAGAAATTGCAGAACTATCGATTTTAAAAGGATGCATAGGACATCAAGTCCAACCATTTGGCCAGTGCAGGAATTCAAATGAAATCTGAACATCAATGATAAAAGAAACACCCACTATTTCTCTAGGTAATTGGTTCCAGTATTAACATTTCTTACCCATTACGCTTGGAAAGCGAGAAGGGAGTCATAGGGCTTCTTTGGCTGTCTAGAGTGTCATTTCCAGGAAGAGTCCTATAGTCTTTGGCTCTAAAAGACATTTGCTGCCAAAGCTCAGAGGATTCCCTTGGTTGCACCACAGGCCCCCGATCAAGCTTTCCTTTGTCATTTACAGCTCAAGATTTGGGATCTTGAAGCTGTATCCTTAATAACTGCAAATGATCCAAAGCTTCTGCAGATTATCTCCAAACAAGCGAGGGGTATGGATGGAGGGCACAGGAAAAAGAACCAGGAAAGGAAACTGGGATTTAAATCAGTATACCATGTTTTCTATTATAGGGAGTTTTAAGAGTTGAGCTGGAAAAACCCAATTTATTCTAAAGGGAAGCAAATGTGAGGATTTCTTTTCTTCTTCTCTTCATTTTCTGAAGCAGCATCTCCCCCCCTCCCCCCGCTTCCCTTTCTTCTTCTTTTGTTAGCTATAGGGAACATCCTTTTAATCATAAGCTGAAACTTTCATCAGCCCGGTTCAGAAGTAGCTTTTATGTTTTCTGATTTACATAGCTATGCATGTCCCTCGGTTGATTTCTCTTTTCTCATGTTCCAGCACTGATGGTTGGAATGCCACTGTAACAGAGATCTGTCCATGTTTCAGCTCATTCAGGAAACAGTCTAGTTGAATAGTTCTTAAGCATCAAAAATTGGGGAGTGGGGTGTGTGTGAGGGATTTTGCACAGCTTGGCTTGAGCTGTTAGAGATGATGCAGAGGAAAGAGAGAGGGGGGGATCTGAAAAATCCCTGATTATATAGAAGAATCTCTGGAAGCAATGTTCATCTCATAATGGTACTCTGGAAATGGTGCTCAGCATATAGATTGATGGATGAATTCTATTTTTAATCCATTCCCTCCCACCAATACTCTTTTCAAGCTGCACCAATTTGCATTTTAAAATGGATAATACGACCTTGAGCAATAGTCCTGTTTTTTTTTTTAAACGGATCTGCGTTTTATTCCCAGACTGACAAAAAGCAGTATTTCAGTCAGGATTCTTATTCAAGCAAACGGCCAGCCACTGAATTGCAGAAGGACCGTATGGACACAAAGAAGCATATCGGAATTAGGGTGGTTTATTTCTCAAGGGAGTTTACAGTATAAAGAGGCAGGATTTTTGTTAGTAAATCTAGTTCCTAATGGTATCAGTAGGTAATTTTAGACTTTGAATGTCAGAGTCCTCTAGAGGTCTCCCTTCAGATAAATATGACTGAATAGGTGGATAAAAATGCCAAAGCCACTCTAAACATCAATTCTGTTCTACATAGCTGGATTGAAAAAAGGCACAATTTTTGGGCATTCGGCAAAAACATTGGCAATTTATGAATACTTCAATGAAGGGTTGGCAAACGAAGCCAATGGTTAATGGGCAAGGAGTTAGGGAAAGCTGAAATTAAATGTGGGGATTTTTTTCGAAGGTGACTCATTATAACCGTTACTCTTTATACCACCAATGGTTCCACTGATATCAACTTTGAACAAGACAAACTGTGTTTTGATGAATTGGCCAAAAAAAAAAAAAAGGAGTAAAAATTTCACATTTACTTTACATGGATGACTTAAAACCTATTTGAAAAAATGAAGGCAGAATTGGATTCCTTGTTAAAAAGCACAAAAGAATTCAGCAAAAATATTGGAATGCAATTTGGCATTGACATAATCAGAAAGACAGGAAAAACTTGATGAAGGTGATGGATCATAGCTTGATAATAAAGATATGATAAAGTCAGTAGCACCAAAAGGCGGCTACAAATATTTGGGAGTTTTATAAACTTTTGATTTATTACAGAGCCAAGTCAAAGAAAGTACTTCTACCTGATATATTAAACAACTCTGAAAATTTTTGAAATAAACCTAAATTCTGGAAACAACAATAAAGCTACTTGGGTAGTCCCATTATATAATATACAGCAGGAACAGTTGATTGGATCCAGATGGAACCTAATAACTTGGAGCAGAAAACAAGAAAACTAATATAAAATGCTCTTCAACCCAAAAGCAACATAGATTGGCTATATTTGCCAAGAGCCAGGGGACAGATGATTCCCATAGGTGCAACAAACTGTGGAGAAAGAAAAACATGACTAGAATGCCTACATTAAGAAAAGCAAAGAACCATTATTGAAGGAAATCAATCAAGGAAGAGTTTTAAAAACAACAAAGGTGAAGAACAAAATATAGAAAGGAAGCAATAGAAAACCAATTTGTTAATTGGAAGAACAAGCCATTGCATGGTAAATATTTGACGCTATAGAAAGAAAACCTGATAAAAATCGCATGTGGATCTGATTCAGATCAGGCCTGTTAAAGAAAGAAACTGAAGGCATTATTTTAGCAGCTCAAGACTAATTCCATGAATGGAAGAATTCATCATTGTAACAAACGATTTAATATCTTTGGGTGGTGAAACTGATGAAACAAATGCCCATTTGATCAGTGGTTGCAGCAAAATTCCACAAATTGATTATAAACCGTGTGATGACCGAGTTACCAACATTATTCATTGGAAAGTTTGCCAGAGATTTAGATTTGAATGTAGCAAGAGCCAATGGGAACATCAAGTTGAGAAGGTTTTGGGAAATGAATGGTTTAAGTTCTTACGTGGCTTTGAAATCCAAACGGAAAGGCGCCTTGCTGATAACCTGCCTGATACAACAGTCACTGAAAAGAAGAAAATCTGATTCATGACTGTGTCAGGTGATGCTAGGGTAGAGAAAAAGGAAACCCAAACAATTATGAAATACTGGGACTTGCAGATTGAAATTGAATGCTTATGGAAAAAGAAATCTGTTGTGATACCAATCATGATTGGTGCCCTTGGAGCTATAACTATAGGGCTACCTCAATATTTAGAATAGAATAGAATAGAATAGAATAGAATAGAATAGAATAGAATAGAATAGAATAGTTGGAAAAGGGTTCTTGGAGGTCTTCTAGTCCAACCTCAGGTGCTTTGGAGAATAGCATGGCTCCCTCTTCTTTGTGGCAGCCCCTGAGTTATTGGAACACTGCTATAATGTCACCACTGGTCCTTCTTTTCATCAGACTAGACATATCCAGTTCCTGCAATCATTCTTCATATGTTTTAGCCTCCAGTCCCCTAATCATCTTTGTTGCTCTTCTCTTTCTAGAGTGCTACAAATGTGATACAAACTATTACAAATAAAGTATGCATTTATGGAAGACGGAATCTACATGGTCTAGTTGTTTTATGATGGCAAAGGAAGACCTACCTGCATGTTATCTCAGAGTTCAACCACGGAAGAGCAGAACATTTGCCAGTAAATGCTAAATCACACTGACATGTAGCCACGTACATCTCACTATGGAGAGATTTGACAGGAAAGTTTCCACAACCGCAAAATGAACTAAAGTGCAGATCATCTATCATAATGTTTTCATTTCAAAATAGACAGTAAAACATAATATAAATTTGCGGCTTCAGACTAGAAACTTCCTGAAGTGCAGAAAGACAAGAAAATGTAAAATGTCAGCCTATTGCCCTCAATAATCTGGGTCCTCATTTTATTCAATCTTGGAAGGATGGAAGGCTGAGTCAAGCCAGTTAGGATCGAATTCCTGACTATGGGCATAGTTAGCCTGCAATACTGGGTTCTAATCATTGCGCCACCCTGGCTCCTATAGCTAAATCTACCATGATTGCTTAGTACTATACAACAAAATGTATACTGAAAAACATTACATACATGTTGAAATTTTGGCATGGTAATTAGATCATAATTTCCTTTCTTTGGAGTGTTCCACCATTGAAATTCCTTTCTTTTTCCCCCCACTTTAAAAATATACACATGCACACTTTTGCTCAACCTGTCAGGGAGGTTTTTAGGGATACCAGAAAATTATAGTATTGTGTGGAAAATGTTCCTACGTACAAATTTAAAACATGCAATAAACATAAAGCAATAGTAAGAGAACCAGGGTAAAAAGCTTGACATATTTGCACAAAACCTTTATACTATTAAGACAAGAGTTTCTACAAATATCATTTCAAATTACCTGAGAACCTTTACTTTGTGCAAATACTATACAAATACTTACTATAAATACCATGCATTGAAAATTCTGAAAATCCACATAGTTCACAGCCACATTTTTAGAGCTTTTTAAATTTAAACATATGAATAATGTAGGATCTAAGTTAAAATTAGAAAGTTATGCTTCAAGAGGATTCCTCTTAAAAAGGGGTGTCAAACTCGCGTCATCATGTTGTCATCACGTGACGTATCACAACTTTTTCCCCTTTCGCTAAACTGGGCCTGGGCGTGGCCAGCGCGTGACGCATCTGGCCTGCGGGACTGCCAGTTTGACACTCCTGCTCTTAAAGAAAGAAAAGAAATGTAGTTTTCTTATTGTAGATTCAATTGTAACCAAGAGGACAGATTTCTTAAAAAAAATAGTTCTAGAATGATACAGCTGAACAAAATCAGGCAATGAGCAGAGTAGAATTGCAATTCACCCTGCAGACTTTGGATGTGCAAGGCTTTTTTTGACCCATTTCAATACAGGACTCTGATCTCAGATTTGCATTTTGTCGTATGCATCCAAGGGGAGAAAATGTGGGCACTGCCTTTGCAGTGCATAATTTGGTTGCGATCCTGTACGACGGGAGGCATTTTAAAATGCACACACACAGAAGATAAAGGAGAATCGTAACTGGAAGGCTTGAAAATGAAATCTTTCAAACACTGCAGATGGCAATAATATATTTCCTTCCTTGATTTCTGAATAACTTCTGAAAGTAGATATCAGATCCATATCCATTAAGTCTCTAAAGAAGCTGTAACTCAGTAGTTAAGACACATGTTTTCAATTCCAGACATCTTGAGAGCCTGGAGAGCAGAGAGGCTCAGCACTGCAGCTGGATTAACCACTTAGCTTGTTTCTTGATCTCAGGGCTCTAGCCAAGCGCTGAGAATAGCAGGGCCCACCACTAAAATTCCCAAACCCATTCGCCGAAATGTTTGGTTTTTGTTTACAAAGCGTTTGCAGTTCTTATGGTGACAATAACAGAGGGAAATATACAAGCAGTATTTCATCTGACTACCACGAAGCAGCAAAAGTCATCGCTATCCTGATCTGGATAATGCATGGAAGGAACTGAAATGACAAAGAAGGTATGGGAGGGACAAAGTTTGACTTCCTCTCTCCTTCTTTCCTGTGCTTTGGCTAACACAAAGAGGAAAGCATTTTTGTTTCCCCTTCTTAACTCATTAGTAATAAGCGTTCCAGGTCATTCTCTCTCTCTATTAGGCTTCTTTGCAAGGAAGTGAACATTATTTTTCCTTGTTTCAAATTTGCTTGGATGTCTATTTGGCAAGCATAAGGATACACTCTTGTGGCTTATTTACATACTTGAGGGAGACATGCTGGTAAGCACTTAAAACAAATGAAAATTATCCCAATAAACTTATACACCCCTCCAGAGAAATAGTAGTCCGGGTTTTTGCTGCTTTTCTGGCATTTAACAATGTCAAGGAACAACAGCTGACTATCTTTCAGCATTTCCTGAGATAGATCCAAACTATTAAAGGCACAACAAGGCATCTTATTGCTGAATTAAAGTGAAACTTATCATTTGGCTATGCGATAAATCAAATTTAAAAAGAATTACTGCAATAATTCTAGAATCAGGGAGCACCAGATTCGTATCTCAACAGCTATGACACTTACTGGATAATCTTGGGGAAATCACTTCACCTTACTCTAATTTAGTGTCAAGCCTAGAGATGACAAAGTGAGATTCAATTAAGTCCAGTTCTTTATTTGCTTATACCTAATAGACAGAATCTTGGCAGACTAAAGCTATAGTCTTTGAACCTAATAGATATAACTTGGGATATTTGAGAGGGTGGCTAACCTGAACCTTTTCCTCCTGCCTCCATCTAATTCAAGACTATGCAGTCTCTTGTCTTGGCCCCACCTCTGGAATGTGCTGCCTCCTCCCTGGGAAGCCATGGTGCTATTGCCGACATTCCCGCCCCCCAGTCCTTCTGCAGCTGCATGTTCCATCACACCTAGAAAACTGCCAGATGATAAACATGTATTCAGAGAAAGAGGATTAAGTGCTACCCACATCTGAGAAGAAATAAAAGACAAATATAATAAATGGATATTTTCATACTGTGGGTCTGGATGCCCGTTCAGATTCCTATGAATTAAGCAAGATGAACCAAGTATGAGCAAGGATATTCCTAGAGAAGGACTTTGGGCAAGAGTCCAGGACCCCATTCCAAAATGCAGCCTCCAAGGAAAGCCAAACTACCTTAAGGTAAAGGTAAAGGTAAAGGTTCCCCTCGCACATATATGCTAGTCATTCCCAACTCTAGGAGGCGGTGTTCATCTCCATTTCAAAGCTGAAGAGCCAGCACTATCTGAAGACATCTCTGAGGTCATGTGGCCGGCACGACTATACGCCAAAGGCGCATGGAACGCTGTTACCTTCCCACCAAAGTTGGTCCCTATTTTTCTACTTGCGTTTTTTACGTGCTTTCCAACTGCTAGGTTTGCAGAAGCTGGGACAAGTAACAGGAGTTCACCCCATTACGCGGCACTAGGGATTCGAAACGCTGAACTGCCGACCTTTCGATCGACAAGCTCAGCGTCTTAGCCCGAGCCACCACGTCCAAACTAACTTACTGTATTTCAAAATATACATCTAACATTCCAAACCCATCTATTAAATCTGGAATCTAACATCATTAAATCATTGTTTCTCTAGAATTAGAACAATTAAGTTGGACATACTTTCTAATAAACCTTTCGGCCTTAAACATAATCCATTTTCGTTTAGAGAATTCTTTGCAATATTACCCGGAGGTCAAACGGAATGATACGGGAAAGAATAACAAAGCTATAAAAGATCTTCCAGTGAAACACATAATCTACAACTAAACAAAGATTTAGTAGCTTAATTTTCTGTGCTCTTTGTCTGGAATCTTTAAATGGTGAAGACAAATGGTATATCTAAGCAAAACTACAGCAATATATGCTGTTTATTCAAATGTCTCATATTCGCTTTGGCGTGACTTCTCCACTATTCCAGCTGCTCAGCCTGGTCGGTATTAGCTGTGTACAAAGCACAAAATGTTTGTCCAAACACTCTGATGACGCAGAAGGTGTTCAGCTAATAGCTTTCATCCTCGGCTTTATGTACCACAGCAATAGCAATGGATGGACAATAGCGAGAAAATTTAAAAAAATAAATAAAATCCCACCTTATTTTGTTATATCATCTAATTTATAGGGTTTTAAAAATGAGGCAGGTTTAGAGTAATCATATATGTATCATGAAATTTGCAGCCTACTTTTTTGAAACTGACAAAGCATTTAGGCTAAATAGCAATTGGGGCCTTTGGTGGCGCATCTAATTAATGCTCTGGCTAAGTGTTTCAGCTTAGTTCCAGATGCCAGCAATTAGTGTTGGTTCGAATCTCACCAGGC
>JANHFM010002057.1:141822-156205 GCA_032468115.1 Grayia smithii
CGGAGACTGATAGGAAGCCAGTGCAGCTCACGGAGAATTGGTGAAACGTGGGTGTATCTAGGGACACCCACAATGGCTCATGCCAGTAACCACAATGGTTAAAGGAGAGGGCCGTTTCCATTGTGTTGCTAGAATTCTCTCTGGGAGCACCTAACAGACCAGGATCCAGAAGCCTGGGGGGAAATAGATCTGGATGGAGGTTTAGATAAGCTTCCTCCAATTACACAGGGATGTAATTTTCACTTTTTCACAGAGACAGAGGTTTACACACCACGTCCACACACCACCACCACCACCACCACACGGGGACATTTAGGTTCCTGCTTCAAAGAAAACACACCAAGTACGGAGAAAATCTAAGGGTTTTATTAACTGTTGAACCAGAAGCAAAATGCGAAAAGGACCCCCCACCCCCGGGACCCCCAAGTCCCTGCAGACAGACAAGCCCAGAAAGGTTATGGAAACCAAATACTATCAGGCCACGCAACCTGGGAGGTGTGTGGACAGAAGGACAAGGAGGGACTCGGCCGTCCCTCCCCATCACTCATTTCTTGTCTTCCTCCTTTTTCTCCTTGTTCTCCTTGGAGGCCTGGGAAGCCAGGGACCCCATCGCGTTGCGAATGGCCTCGTTGTTGGGGTCCACGCCCGGCAGGTTTTCCAAAACGCTCTGGAGGAATTCAGGATCCTGCATGACATCATAGTCGTCTTCTTCCTGGGAGGGAGGGAAGAAGGGATCGGATGTCACAATAAGCCACAACTGGGTTAATCTGGGATTTAGGGAACAGACCACCATGGGAGCCTCTCCTCCTCCTCCTAAACCAGGTAGTTCTGGGAAAGCTGGGTGGGCAGGAGAAGAGACCAGGCCCAGGTACACGAGAGTGTCAGAATTTTCCCTTTTCTGCATCGCTATCATCCGTGAGTTCTCGTTTAAAAATAAAAATTAAATTTGAATTTAAAAATTGCTTGGCAAGCTTTCCCCAAGCTGCAACGGAACCTGGGCCAGGGGGACATCCCTGTCTCATGAGACCCCCCCCCAAGCAGTCTGGAAAGGCTCCTGTCTTCAGTGCTGCCCCCTTCAACCCCCCAAAAATTTCAAACCTTGGCAGGTTCTGACGTGTCCATATCAGCTGAGCTCTCCCCCTCCACCGACTCGCCTTGCCCAAATTCTGGAGTGAGAGAGAGAGAGAGAGAAGAGATTGGTGGCAATGTCAGTTTCTTTTTTATTTTTGTAAAAAAGTTTATTTTTCCATATTCATAAACGTAACGTAAATGTACAATTTCTCATTTAACATTCAAATGATTTCTTTTAAATCTTATCATCTTAAATCCAATAAATATGTTCAGGATTGTTCTTCTACCGTTTCATCTTTAATTTAACAACAGTCCTTCCTTTCCTCCCACTCCTCTCTACTTTCTTCTTCCTTCCTCTCCTTTCTCTACACTACATCCCCTCCCTTTCCCCTACTCCTCCTTTCTTCCTCCCTTCTTCCTTCCCTCCAACTCCTAGTCCCGCTCCCTTACTTCCTCTCCTTCTCCCATTCTTCTTTCTCTCTCCCCTCTCTTGTCTTCCCCCTATCATTTATTTTTGTTAGGGGAAAAGTTATGAGAAAAAAATATTTGTTGCCTTGATGAAAAATAGTTTGTTTTTTCAAAAATTGATACTTAGAGATGAAATTGTCTTTTCCAAAAGAGATTGAGCTCATAATGGTCAGTGAAGTGAATTTATCAACATATATAAGGCACGCATAACACCTCTCGTGCGTGAATTGCACTGGTTACTACTGTGTTTTGGGTGCAATTCAAACCCCTACATGGCTTGGGGCTAGGGTGCTTGAGGAATTGCCTTTTTTCCAGAGTCTCTACCCATCCAACCTGGTCAAATAGAATGGGCATTCTGCAATTCCTATCAGGCAAAGAATGTTGGCTGGCGGGGACTAGAAGGCGAGCTTTTTCTACAGCGGCCCCTGTTCTGTGGAACATCCTTCTTAAGAGATTAGAATGGCCCCAACCTTGTTAGCCTTTCATAAAGCTCTAAAGACATGGATGCACTCCTGAGGATTGGACGCCAAGGACCACTCCTCTTAACTATATTGTTAATAGGCCAGATAGCTTCCTTTTGTACAGATTAGACATTTTAAAGGTTTTTTTTACTACTGTAATGCTTTTTATTGTTTTAAAATGTTTTTAAATTTTAATTGTAACATACGTTATGTGTGTGTGTGTGTTCCAAACATATAAGGAATAATTTGTGTTTAAGTTGAAGTTTATTGCATTGCATTACTACATAAATGACCTAAACTAAATAAATTTCCCTCAAGGCTACTCACCCTCAGCAACCTTTAAAATGTGTGGACTTAAGCTTCCAGAAATCCTTAGCGAGTCATGTTGGCTAGGGAATTCTGGAAGATGAAGTCCACACATTTTAACATTTTTGAGGTTGCAAAACACTGCCTTAAATGATGGATGATGTCCCTTAGGCAAAAGGCTCTCCAAATTGAATGAGTTTGGAGAGCCACACAGTCATATATTCTTTGTTGGTTTCTTGAAAAGGATTATACAACAAGAAAACAAAAAGCAGCAATCCATATTTTCATTTTACAGCAGAAGCACAGTTATCTGAGAAAGCCTCCCTACAAAGCATCCAACAGCTGGTACGAAAAACTTGCCAAGCGCTGGCTCTGTGGAAGCTTCTTTGTGAACATCAGTTCAATATTATTGTAGGTGAGCTACCAAAGGTATGTAACAGCTACATTTCTTTTTATGTGGTTTTTAATATTAGGATAGCACAAAGGCATCTTAAAATCTAGATAGGTTTTCAGAATGTATTTTAAAGAATAATATAAAAATCTAATTTTAATCAGAACACAATATAAAAGGACAGTTAAAAGGCTATGTCAGTTTTTCTGCTAGCATAATTACAATGTACAATTTTAAATATGTACATATTAAAATGTACAACTTTAAATATGTACATATTTAAGGACAAGATACTATGTGCTGCAAATCATCTTCCTTAGTTTTTCAAAAATACATTAGGATGTAGGCAGAGGTCCTCAAACTTGGTAGCTTTAAGACTTACGGACTTCAGCTCCAGGAATTCTCCAGCCAGCATAGCTGGCTGGAGAATTCTGGGAATTGAAGTCCACAAGTCTTAAAGCTGCCACGTTTGAAGACCCCTGGCCTAAGGTATATCAAGCTATTTGGGGTGTAGCAGAAATGTGGCTATGCTTTTTTTTAAAAAGGAGTTTCAAGAACATCTGAAGATTACTACTTTCAGAGACCTCGTCATCAGAGATAAGGAACTAACTGGAGCTGTCATTGCTTCCCTTATCAACTGCTACATCAGAGACCATGCTGCTGTGGATGGCATCAGTTCACATTTACAAGACATTTGTCCACTACTTTACAGCACCGATGATGCCATTTGTTCTAAGGTATTTGAGAGTAATCTAGTTTATTTAAACTAGCTATAGTTAAGGATATATCATGCTACCCGATTTATTGCCGATTTATTTTTATGAACTATGTAGAATACTATATATTTATTCAGTCATTTATTTATTCCAGGTTCTTTTGATCTTGAGACCCTCCCCCCCTCTCTCCCATGCACACAGAAACACACAGAAAATGCAGACACATCCTTCTTCTGGTCAAAAATGAAATTTAACGTTTGTATGACAAATACGACTCAGAACAGATACTCGTCAAATGTAAAATAATGTTTAAACCTCCGTTTGAGTTTTGTTTTAAGTCTTACAAAATACGATCAGAATCTTCTCTCAATAATTTTCTATGGACTTTCAGGCAAGGGGTTCAAAGACAGATACAGAATGAAAAAAACTGATGTCTGCTTATTTTATTCCAGGCAAATGAACTACTCCAAAGGTCCAGACAAGTTCAGAACAAGTCAGAAAAAGAGAAAATGTTAAGAGAGTCGTTGAAAGAATACCAAAAAATTAGCACTCAGGTGGATCTTGCCAATGTCTGTGTACAGTACAGGCAAGGTAAGATGCAGTTAATTGCTGAAAAGCTTCCACATCAACATCTTTTCATTTCAGCTATTGCAAGAATAATTAAAATATGTCAGTATGGAAACAGATTTACTGAACTAACAACGAGTTTAAAACAACAGAGAAACAAATAGTTGAATTAGTTTTAAATTTACAAGGCATTTTGCCTAATATTTCCTCCCTCTCTTTTTAATTTTAAGTGCGTTTCTATGAGGGTGTGGTAGAACTTTCTCTGACAGCTGCAGAGAAAAAAGATCTGCAGGGCCTTGGACTTCATTATTACAAAAACCATGAACCAGAAGAAGATGTTACTGGCTGGCAGGCTTTCCAGGAGAGGTGAGTATTTTGGAAAATAGAAGGTATTTTTTTTTCCCCCCAACAAAATACTTCCAGCAAAAAATTATTGGTATCAGCAGCTGGGAATACTAAGAGAAACTTTAAATTACTATAGACTGAGATATCACTCCCAAGGATACGTTGTCATCACATACAGGTTATGTTCAACTTAATGACCACAATTGGGACCAGAATGTCCCTTGCTCTATAAACTGAGTCATGCCCAATTTTACTTTTTTTTTTTTGAGATGATTGTTAAACAAATCACTGCAATTGTTAAATGAATCATGTAAGTATTAAGCAAATCCAGCTTCTCCCCCATTGACTTTGCTTGTCAGAAGCTGGTTGGGAAAGTCGCAGATGGCAATTGCACAACATCAGGATGCTGCATCCATTGCAAATATGCCCAAATTTGATCACATGATTGTAGGGATGCTGTAAGTGCGCGGACTATTCACAAGTCACTTTTTTCAGTGCTGTTGAAACTTCGAATAAAGGAATGTTTGTAAGTTGAGGACTATTTCTTGAGGGTTTTTTTTTTTATTTCCACTGTAGAAAATTGTACTTTTTATAAATGTCCCAGTCTCTACTAATCTTATGCCCAAGTAACATGTCACCTGGAATACGTGTGAATTTAAGATGATAAAACTTGAAGGCACTGATGTACACTTCCTTTTCTTCGTGAGCATGTTACTCTACTTGGCATCTTTTTACAGGTTAAATTGTTATAAATGCATCACAGACACCCTTCAGGAGCTGGTTAATCAAAGCAAAGCTGCCCCTCAGTCTCCCAGTGTGCCCAAGAAACCTGGTCCTCCCGTTTTGTCCTCCGATCCCAACATGCTGAGCAATGAAGAAGCGGGACATCATGTAAGCGCTACTCAAGTCATCTACTGAGCAGTTCCTTAGGGATGAATAGGATTTCTTGGTTCAGTTTTTTTAATCTATTTATTTTCCTTATAAAAGCTTACTAGCTTGTTGCATACAAGATTTTCAGAGATTAATTGGAGTATGGAAATATTCAATATTTAGTACTTTAGTAAATACTGACGTATTCAGTATTTTTTAATTATTCTAGAAATGAAGGCATGCTTTACATTCTTGCAAATCTCACAAATAACATTCAAAATGCATCTTATCTTCCCAATTCTAGTTTGAACAAATGCTTAAACTGGCCCAACGTTCCACAGATGAACTTTTTAGCATTGCCCTTTATGGCTGGTTGATTCAAGCTGATTTATCAGAAAAATTGCTGCAGGTAAGATCACAGAACAGCTTGATGAACATCCATAAATACAGTATCTGCTTCAGTTTCAGAAAACTAACAGATTAAATACAACAATGGCAAATTGATGAGATTCTTCCCTCCATTTCTCTAGGTAAACTCTCCCTTTCTGGAGCCATATCTGGCACGCATGGCCAAAATTGATCAAAACAAAGTTCGTTATATGGATTTGCTATGGAGATTTTTTGAGAAAAATAGAAGTTTTAGTAATGCAGCACGGGTGCTCGCAAAATTGGCAGACATGCAAAGGTATTATATCTTTTTTGTCTATCAAGACTTCAATTATGATTGCATTATTATTATTCTATGGATTATTAATTACATGGCTTTATTATTTAATAGCACTGAGATTTCGCTTCAGCAGCGCCTTGAATATATTGCACGTGCCATCTTGAGTGCTAAGAGCTCAACAGCGATATCGCCGATAGCTGCAGATGGGGAGTTTTTACATGAATTGGAAGAGAAAATGGAAGTAAGTAAAAGCTAGTTTGTGTGACATAGATGCCAGTGTTGCTCGAAGGAGGCATGTAAGTTTTCTCATATTGTAATTAAAAATGAAAAAGTATGCTTAATCAACACCTTTCATCTGTGATTACTTTCATTTATTAAAAATAATTAAAAATGATAGAATTTTATTTGCTTATTGTGCTTTTGTATTGGGAGTGATGTGGTAGCCTAGAGGTGGAGCTCTCGCCTCACAATCAGGAGGCTGTGAGTTCGATCCTAGGTAGAGGCAGATATTTTTTCTTTCTGAGCACAGTGAGAATAGACCTGCTGAACAAAAGTCTGCATTGGCTCCAGGAAGGGCATCCAGCTAGTAAACATTCTGCTAGCTCCATTCCGTTGCCCAGATTCCACCCCGCAAGGGATTATGGGGTTGTTAAAAGAAGATGATGATTGTGCTTTTGTATTACCTTCTATGTGATAAATCAAAATGATGCAGAACAGAAAAACTACTGTAAGAGTCATTTGTTAAAATAATATAAAGGTGTTTTTTTAAGTGAGCAAAAGGGAGCAATTCAAATACGGAACTATTATAAGCACTGTAATTATAAAAGTTTACCCTTAAACTTTTCATTTAAATATTCTTGTATTTTTAATCAGGTTGCCAGGATACAGTTTCAAATACAAGAAGCCTTACACCATCAGTGTTCTCATCATTCTTCAGTGCAAGATGCAGTTTCCCAGTTGGATTCTGAGTTGATGGAAATTAGCAAGGTATCTGAACTTCACTATTCTAAGTTCCAATTCTAAATAACTTGTTTGTTGGAATATATATTTATATCTTAAATAATTTATTTTTCCTATTCATACTTTGAAAACTGCAGCTGGCTTACTGTCTGTCTGTCTTATTGGCTATTTCAGGTGAAGCTATGAAATTTAGTATTTTCATTACTTAATTAGTATAAAATAATGTTTTCTTACGAGTGACCAAATTGTTGTTATTTTGCCTTTTTAAATCTTTAGCTCTATGGAGAATTTGCAGATCCATTCAAACTCTCTGAGTGTAAATTGGCCATTATACATTGTGCTGGACATTCAGATCCTATCTTAGTGCAAACTCTTTGGCAAGAAATAATTGAAAAAGGTAGGTCTTTTGTAAGTCTTTGTCAGATCATTTTTCATCTCTTGATTTGTCATTTATATTTCCACTTTTAACAATAGTTTGTCTTTTTTTTATTGAACAGTTTTATAAAATAGTTTCTGTCTTTTGACAACAGTATATTTTCCAATATTCCTACCTATTTGAGATTTTCTTTTCCGCTGCTGTCAATAATTGCCATCTTCCAATTTCAAAGGTCCTTTGAAATGTCTTGATATCATGCCTTTATCTGTTATCCTGCAAATTTCACTCTTTTTTCCCCTGCCTGGAGCTTTGGTCTGTTCTAGTGTTCATTCATAAATTTTTCAAGTTTATTTTCAGCTTTCCACCTATACTGCATTTCTTCATAGAATAAACAACTTCCATTCACTTGAAAATGTTATTTACTCAATTTTTCAGGGCTCGTAGCAAAAGTTCTAATCAGTTTGACGTTACCTAGTTTCAACCGATTGGAGTTCAGATGGGCTATCTCTCCTTGTTTGGAGAAGCTCCATTGAATGGAGCTTGTCATCAGTCATTGTCATGGTATTATCACTACTCATTGGGAGACATCTAATTTTCCTGACCTGGAGATCAGTTTATTATATGTAATTGTATTGAGTTGAAGTTTGAAAGAATATATGTAATGGATTTCCCTTTTTCTTTCAGCACTGAGTGACAGTCTTGCAATGAGTGCTCCTGATAGGATGCAGGCGCTTAGTCTGAAGATGGTAATGCTTGGGAAAATTTATGCTGGAACACCACGCTATTTCCCTTTAGGTATGTAAGTCAATTTTAGGTATTGAATAATATAGACTTGTCAAGGAGGAAGTTGAAAGAAAATATGAAAAAGTCCTACTGCTTGTTTTGCTTGAACCTGTGCCAAATACTTATTTCAAAATCTTCAAATGGTAAAATCCAGAAATACTGTGTGTAGGCTTCAGCGTTTTGCTTGTCATTTAAAACTAAGAGGCAGAGCAGAAGTGGGAAAAGAAAATGATGGAAGCCACCTGATTCTGGAATTGTATCCAAGCAAATATTTTAAAGGCTTACATTTTACCTTTTGCCTTGTTAGTTGCTATTACCTTGATAAATAGCAATATTGGGGGGATTAAAAACTGGTAAATTGTGGCCAACTTCGTAACTAAGTATGTTTCAAGTTATAGGACCAATGAATATTGGTGTAGTTGCTAAGAGGAGGAGAAACTGAAATACCCTCTTTTGGATTCAGTGATCTTCAGGTTAATAAAGGCTTTTAGGAGACCACCAGTGGTGGGTTGCTCCCAGTTCGGCCCGGTTCGCGCGATCCAGTAGCGGTGATGGTGTGACATCACCGAACCGGTTCTCCGCGGCCAGGAGCTGGCCCCCCCCCGCGCGCCCGTACTTACGGTTTTCTGCACATGCACAGTGTTTGTTTCAAGTTTTTTTCCAAGGAGAGTAGTAAGTGCACATGCGCATGCCGATCACGTGCAAAGTGCATGCATGAAGAGAACCGGTAGTAAAGATAAGTAGAACACCCCACCCACCCACCACCGGAGACCATGTCTTGATATTTTTAAAGACCTTTATTTTTATATTAGTCAAGATAGTAGCAACTAAAAGTGTCCTGTGAGTGAATTCTCAAGACTCTAGGTTTGGCCCTTTTAATCTAATGTGCTCATATATGTCTATGTCTTTCTATGCCCAAGATTTCTTAGTTTCCCTGATGCTGAAGAAGCTATGTTGAAGAACCTCAGCTTCTTCCTAACAGACTAAGTCCTAACCTGCCTTGTCACAGGCAGCAAATGTCTCTGTTCTTTACATCAAGAGACTAGTCCGATAGTCAAGAATGATCTCTGTTTCCATAGATGAAAAAAATGAAAAAAAGAACATCATTGCCATAACTTTATGCAAAAATTTGATGTTTTATTGCATTGTATTTTTTCCTCAGATTTCTTAGTACAATATCTAGAACAGCAAGTTTGTTCTTTGAACTGGGATGTAGGATTTGTAACTTACACAATGCAAGAAATTGGTGTCCCACTACCACGACTTCTTGAAGTATATGATCAGCTCTTTAAAGCACGGGTATGAGAATTCACAATCTAGTTTTCAGTTTAATTTATGATCTGTATTATAACAATTCATGGGATGAGAAATTTCCGCTTAGATGCAGTACTATGAGATGCTCAGTTAGGAAGGTTTTTGATGATTATAGTTATAGATCATTAAGTTTCCAAACTGAATGTATTTTCCGCCACCTATCAAAATTAGAAATATGAAGAAAGATGTGCTATATCTTTCCTCTTTAGGTAGAAATGAGGCCTTTGGGCTAAAAAGGATTTGCCTGGTTTTCTTAGTTACAGAAAATAATTGATAAATTGAATTTTTGGAATTGGAGAAATGTTAAAGGACCATTGGGCGGAGTGGGGTTTAACACATTTTCAACAGTGCTATGCAGGCATGAGCACTGTTTACCCACTATCAAAAACAGGATCATTGACAGGGGTGAGCAATCCTTATTAGAACTGGCTTCTTGCTTAAAAAAAATAGCAATGAAAATAGAAAGCTCATGTTGAGCTCAGCTCCTAAGTATTCAACGGGCATATCAAGTGGTTTTGTAGTATGTTTTAATAGTGGGTTTTATTGTACACTGCCCATTGTCACCTTGAGATGAGCATCTATATAAATTGGCAATCAAACAAAATATATGTGTAGATTTCTGAGCAGCAGTGGCTGCTGGTCTTTGTCACAGTTTAGTCTACTGTTTTGGTAGCAATGGAGTCTCTAAACTGTTAACTGGTCAGTCAACACATGTACAAGCTAATAAGTCTTTGTTTTTGCATATACACACATGTATGTGTGTTAGTATGTGTATATATTTCCATATCTTTGTCTTTATAGGATCCCTACTGGAGCAAAATGAAGAAACCATTACATCTTTTGGAGTGCATACATGTACTGCTATCAGGATATGTGCAAGATCCTAACAAAGTAGCTACTTTTGAAAGGTATTTTAAAGTTCATATACACTGGAAGTGAGGTGAATAATATAGCACATGCTGAATGATGATGTTGACAATACATACAGTCTTGCTTAAACTTATCAAAATTAAATAAGAAAAAAACTTCAGTCAAGCTTTTTAACAATATGTTGAGTATTTTCAGACCTATAATGACTTCTACTAACTTACATATTTTTAATCCATTTTTTAGTCTTAAAACAATCTCTTCTGAAATAACACATTTGATAATGTGGCAAAAATGGCAAGAAGTACTTAGGTGTCTTTCACCTTCCTATTCCAGAAAATTGTTCCCTTTTTTAAACCAACTTAATTTTCATACCTGAAAAATTTATGTCATCAGCCCAAGAGTAGAATAAGCTGGCAGAAAAGGACAAATGTCTATACAGGTAGTCCTTGACTTATGACCATAGTTGGGGCCAGAATTTCTGTTGCTAACCAAATAAGTGAAGTGCACCCAATTTTACAACCTTTTTTTGCCATGGTTCAGTGAATTACTGCAGTTGTTAAGTGAATCCCAATGTCATTAAGCAAATCCAGCTTCCCCCATTGACTTTCTTATTGGAAGCTGGCTGGGAAGGTTGCAAATGGCAATCACATGACCCTGAGATGCTGCAACTATCGTAAATACATACCAATTGCCGGTGCCTGGATTTTGATCATGTGATTGTGGGATGCTGCATTAATCATAACGTCAAGGATTGTGATGTTCTGATGAGTCTGGTGGATCATTAGGGATTACTGCACTTGCAATTATTTGTGCCAACTTGGCATTATTTCCAGGCAAGCCTCCTTAGAGGTGGCTCACCTGAAATGTGTGATTGTAAATTTGGTGCCTCTTGAATGCCTCCCTCTTCACCCAGCTTCCCAGAATGAATGTTGGGTTAATAAGTCTATTTTTATTTTGCTTCCATTCACCAACTTTTTAATGAATATAAGTTTCAAGACTTTTTAAGTCACTGTATAGCAATTGTATGGAAAGGAATTTAATAACAGAGATCTGGGTTTTTTTTCTCTTTAGACGGCGATTCACAAATATCTGCTTAGACGCTGTTAGCCGTTACCTTGTTGAACTGCAGTCTATAAGTCCGACACTAGCTGTACAGACCATTACAGGGAGCTTTAAATCTCTGCAAGCAAAATTAGAGCGGCTTCACTAAGTCCAGTGATGCATGTCTGCTTGTCCGGGTGAACTGGCTGTTAATGTACTGGAACTTGAAAAGGCAAAAATGCTGATAGGACTGAAGAGAATCAACTTCCTACTGATCAGTTTTCTAGTGTATCTTCTTAATGAATGTCACATGGAACAGAATGTATAAATAACATTGTTTTATTGTGTTCTTTTTTTTTTTTACTACTGCCAAATTTTTCTAACAGTGAAACTGTTTTACATGCTTTGGATTAAGATGCATTGTATAATTGTGTTCTGGCGATTAAACTTATTTGTAAAATGTTTTTTTTTTTTGTACATCTGTACAATGTGCTTGACCATAAGACTTCATTATTCTGTAGAGTCCCAGCTGGTAGTTTAGGTAATGAAACTGATTAACTGCCCTTCATTTTAAAATTCATCATGCCCCAGACAGAAATTCTGTTTCTACAGTGTGTACTATCTCTCTTACTTTTAAAAGGAATTACTACTTTCCTGTAGTATGAGAAATTTTGACAGTGGTCATCTCAGCAGGAATTAATACCAAGGAGCAAACAAACCATTCATAATTTTTACTCAAGCAACGTTCTTTACCACTACACTTTATTGTTTATATGCCACCCATCTCATTGTCCAAAGTGTTTCTGGGCAGATTACAATACAGTAAAATCAAACAAAGACATTAAAATTAACAAGAAGCAATTAAAAAACTACAGACCTAAGACCATAATGGTATGGAGGTGGAATCTTCTCTATTACTCCCCCAGCCACATCCCTCATCAGGGCCACAAGCCAACCAGCAGAGACAGGTTTAAGACCCTTCTGTAAAGCCAGACGGGTGGGTCAGATCTCACCTCCAGCAGCAAGGTGTTCCAAAGCCCAGAGGTCACAGCAGAAAAGGTTCAAACAGAATAGAGCTGGAAGGGACACTGGATGTCTTCTAGTCCAACCCACTGCTCAAGCAGGAGATCTTATATCATTTCAAATAGGTGGTTCTCCAGTCTTTTCTTAAAAAACCTTCTGTGATGAAGCACCCACAACTTCTGAAGGCAAACTCTTCCACTAGTTCAGGGGTCAGCAAAGTGCGGCTCTAGAGCTGCATGTGGCTCTTTGGGCCCTCTCCTGCGGCTCCCTGTCGGATGATCCTACTGGGTGACCCCTCCCCCTCACACACGAGAGGTAGAGAGAGGGGTTAGAGAGATGAGAGACAGATGAGAAAGGGGAAAAAGAAAAAGATGAGAGGGAGGGAGGGAGATGAGAGGGAGAAGGAGAAAGATGAGAGGAAAAGGGAGAAAGATGAGAAAGGGAAAGATGGAGGAAGAGAGAAAGAAACGGAGATGAGAGGGAGGAAGAAAGGGAGGGGGAGGGAGAAAGACCTGTTTCAAAGAAAATACCTGGAGCCACAAAACCTGGGTAGGCATGGCTGGGGGTGTGTCATGTGACGGGAGTGAGTGATGTCAAGTTGGCCACGTCCACCCAGCTTTTGTGGCTCCCGGTGTTTTGTTTTCTTTGGGAAATGGGCCAATGTGGCTCTGAGTGTTTAAGATTGCAGACCCCTGCACTAGTTAATTGGACTTCCCCTAGATCCCCCCAGCCAAAGTTCCTTTACAAAGGGGTCCACAGTATACCTCTTCTGCCAAAATGAATGGAATAGAAGAATCCCATTGGAGCAAGATAGTCCCTCAGATAACCTGGTCCCATATCATAAAAGGCTTTAAACAGGATAACTAATACCTTGAATTGGACCCAGAAACAAACCAGCAACTATATTCTGACATTTGAAAAGCAGGATTTTTTAGAAACAGCACAGAATTTTTTGGAAAGGATATTGTGCAATGGGTAGTAAGTAACACTACTACTTAATTTTACTTAAACCTCAAAGAGGTTTTTACTTTCCTCAATATCAAGTTTAGCATCAAAATAATGTTAGTATTTTACCAAGATCTTAGTGTAGGCACTTTCAATGTTGATCATCCAGGGGGTTGAAGTACAGTTCCTATGCTGGCCGGTTAGTTATTAGTGAAGGCAATTACAAAAATAACTGGCTCCTAAGTCTGCATTCCTATATTGGTTCTTAAAAACGCAAGTTCCTGTCCTGTTTGTGTTGGAGGTACCATTTAAGGTGCTTCCAGGTTGATTATGATTAACCAGTGACATCACCATTTCTCAGATGCCACAAAGGCAAGTTAAATCCATGAGTTAGCCACCGGTACTATGGCAATTCTGCTGTGCCTTCAGTTCAATGGCTGTTAACCAACTTGAGCCAACTCAAAAAGCTAAGATGGGTTACACTTGTTAGTATTCAGTAGGGAACACTGAATACTAAAATATCCTAGAAAAAAGGCAATAGCAAACTTTCCATACTGGGTTATTATCCAGCTTGATGTAAGGTGCCTTTAATTTCTAAGTAAAATAATGAGGGCTCACTGGGGTTTAGAATTCCACCACATATTCATAACCAGTCTTCTATATAATAGTTATGTGACAATGAGATGCTGCCTAGGAAATGATCAGAAGAGTGGACGGAGCCCCGTAATTTCATGGTCAGCTGGAGAAACCTAGGAAGAACCCACCCTAATTGAACAGGTGGCTAAAAGTGACTAAAAGATTTATACTTTCCAATTTGCAAGATTGTCAGCGTAGCCTTACAATAAAATAAAATTAATTCGTCTAGTCATGTTTCCTGTCTCATTTACCTGGGAGTACTGACAGTATGTGTAGCAGGAAGGAGACCATTCCTCAAAAAAATTATACTGCTGCAACAGGGAGCAGTATAGCAGGGAGCAAGCAGATGGATATTCTCTCCGGTCTACCTGTTATTTTATTTCCACTTATATGCCGCCCTTCTCCGGAGACTCAGGGAGGCTTACAATTTCAAGCACAACTCAATTTGCTTAGCAAATTCCTTCATTCCTTGTATATGCCTGCTTATCTGGGGTTTTTTGCCCCCCCCCCCAGCAGCATTTTTACAAAGTCCGCTTATTGCCCCCAACAATCTGGGTCCTCAGTTTACCTACC
>JANHFM010002057.1:156305-181389 GCA_032468115.1 Grayia smithii
AAAAGCCCTAATAAGCAGGCATATACAAGGAATGAAGGTATTGCTAAGCACATTGATTTGTGCTTAAGAAATTGTAAGCCGCCCTTAGTCTCCGGAGAAGGGCGGGATATAAGTTGAGATAATAATAATAAAAAAAGTTAGACAGGAAGCTTCCCTTTTTTAAAAAAAATTATCCAGAGGAATAAAACTTTAAGAGGTAGATGGGTCAATGTTCTGATGTCACCCAGTGAACTCCACAGTGGAAAGCCAACTTAAACCTTTTGTTTACTTATTCCCACTCTACCATTGTAACTGCTACAATGATAAATTTTGAATAAATTTTGTTAGGCTTTTCCAAGCCATGAAGGTTTGTACATTATTTCTCTTGAAACTTTGTGTATACAGTTTGGACTATAGCTAGATGATTTTGATCAATGTCCATTTTCCAAATCACTTATCAGAATTTTAGGGCTGACGGGGAGGACTCTAATATTTAAAGTACTGGAAAACGTTCTCATTCATGTCAAAATAGACCCTGAATCGTTTGGAGCAATTAATATGTTTAAGTCCACAGTGACACTCATGCGTGTGTCTCAAATGTTACCTCAAATGTGACAGGAAATTGCCTGGACTTTGTCCTAAATGCTGAAAGATGTAGGTTATCCTGTGGTAATAATGATTCAGATATAAGCTTTTACAGAAGTGAGGTGGGAATAATGGTCGGGGATGTGGGGGGGAGGGAAAATAACATTTATTTCTGACTCTGTACAATGACAGCCCCCAAAGCTTTGCTGTCAGAGCCTTGACAGGAAGTAGTTGTCAAGATCAGCTGGAAACTTCAAGTAAAAATTGTTTCTACCTGGATCACACTAGACTTTTGTACAAGCAATTGAAGTTCGATCTAGCTACAGTACCTGACTGAAACAGACTTGTAAATCAAGGCAGGAACCTGCAAACTGAATCATGTGGTTTCAAGTTGCTCTGTAGTTTTTGAAGCTGTGTGAGGATTCTGGAGTCCTACAATACCACACAACTTTATGTATGGAGAACCCTGAAGGTGTGATAGGCTCTCTGACACCAACAAGTACCGGTATTCAGAAGAATCTTCTTAGATGAAAAGTGAAATGTTTGCAAAGAAAAAAAAAAACACAAGGAAGTCCATTTGCCTTTTGAAAAGCAACTTTGGGACAACCATGACCTGGATGATTGAGAATCTCTGTAGACAGAGCTTTTGGGAGTGTCCAGCACTGCTTTAGGCTTCATTCGGTTTCTTAGCTGTCAGCTTCAGCGTGGTCAATCACAAGCTCCACTGATGCCTCTGGTAATTAATTAACAGGTTATTGTCAAATCCCATACCTGGGGAGTAAGTCCTTACAGGAAGAACTTTTCTGATAAATTATATTATATTCCGGTCATTTTCCAATGATCACATGCAACAAAGTTATTATACTATCCCATAGGGAAAGTGAGTGGTCATTCTTACTTTTGCCCAAAAGACATCAAATGTTACAAATGCACACTTTTGTCAGGTTAACTTGATCTCTGAGGAAAGGAAGGCAAGCTAGCTGACCAATATTCCAATCTTTTGGGACCAGAAAACCTAATGATGAGAGGCAGCAAAGAAAGCTGCCTTTTAAGGACAATTGATCATATTTAACAGAATAACAGAACAGAATAAGAACAATTGGAAGGAACTTTGGAGGTCTTCTAGTCCAACCCCCCCCCTCAGGCAGGAAACCCTGGCCTACACCATTTCAGACAAATGGTTGTTCAATCTCTTCTTAAAAACTTCCAGTGTTGGAGCATTCACAACTTCTGGAGGCAAGTTAATTATTCTCACTTGTCAGGAAATTTCTCCTTAGTTCCAAGTTGCTTCTGTCCTTGTTTAGTTTCTATCCATTGATTCTTGTCCTGCCTTCAGATGCTTTGGAGGATAGCTTGACTCCCTCTTCTTTGTGGCAGCCCCTGTGATATCGGAACTCTGCTATCATGTCTCCCCTAGTCCTTTTTTTAATTAACCCAGACATACCCAATTCCAGCAAGCATTCTTCATATGTTTTAGCCTCCAGTCCCCTAATCATCTTTGCTGCTCTTCTCTGTATTCTTTCTAGAGTCTCAACATCTTCTATACATTGTGGCAATATAAAAATATTTCAGTGCCTTTCTAAGAACAGTATCTTAGAAAAGCAATCGGAAAAATATTTTAAAATGTTTCTTTTTAAAATGAGTCTGGACACTTTATTTATTCATTTACTTATTTATATCCCACCTTTATTATTTTTACAAATAACTCAAGGTGGGAAACACATACCACACTCCTTCCTCCTCCTATTTTCCCCACAACAACAACCCTGTAAAGTAGGATGGGTTGAGAGTGACTAGCCCAAAGTCACCCAGCTGGCTTTTGTAGCTAAGGCCGGATTTGAACTCACCGTCTCCTGATTTTTAACCACTTCTTTAACCACTAGACCAAACTGATTCTTTTTTTTCCCTTTTGTATTGGCTTAGTACAACTTTGGATAACTTATCTTCGGATAATTTGTAGATTGCTCTCCACTTCTTTTTTTTTTTTGCACTTCTGCTATATCTGCATTAAAAGAATGAGCAGGGATGGATGTTTTAAAAATCATTGTGGTGAAGCTGTTAAAACTATTCACCTAAACCAAACTCAGGTTAATAATTTCTAAGGGAGTTATCATTTCTGCTGTTTTTCACTTTCATGCAAAATTGAGCATATGCATATGTTTTGATGCTTCCCTATTATTGCCTAGGAATGAAACTTTTTAAATCTTGAAGATGTTGGAATTACAAATTCTTTGAATCTTGAAATTCAAGTTAAGTTTGATTCATTCATACTGGCCTGTTGTTGATATTTTTCAGTTTGAACATTCTTGAGGATATTATCAAAGATAAAATGAACGTCTGGAGGATCGTGGCCTATTTTTTATTTTTGTTTTAAGAAATTGGATTAATCAGATAGCAATAGCACTTACCACTTCATAGTGCTTTCCAGACCTCTCTAAGATACTTGTCTAATGAGTTATAATGACTTATGAATTAACTAATGGTTAGTGAAGTCTAACAGAACTTGGGTTATAATATGAATTTTGGAAGTGGTTACTATATAATTAAGGATGGGATAGTTTTAACAGACATTTTCCTTGAAGGATCCATTAGTGAATTACCACCCATGTTCAAATATATTACTTCTGCATAAAATCATGGATTGAATAGTACCCTACTGAATGATAAAGTCATAAATTCATCATCAAAACAGCCTTTTTCCCCCATACCCACAAAACTGACTGTTTTTCAATCAATAGACACATAACAAAGACCTGGTTTATTGAGAGTAAATTAATAAACATTAGAACTGAACTTTAACCATTTTTAAAGGGCAAATCCAAATTTTAAATTGGGTCTGGAAACAAACTGTCCACCGATAGAGCAGCAACAATAGCTCACATTATCCTAGGCCAGTATTTCTCAACCTTAGCAACTCTTAACAAGTGTGAACTTGGATGCTGGCTAGGGAATTCTGAGAACTGAAGTCCAGACATCTTAAGAGTTGCCAAAGTGGAGAAACACTGTCCTAGACTTTAGCCAGTTGCTCTTAGCACTTCATTCATGGCATCTCAACATAAAGGATTTTGAGTGTTCCAGTCTTCTTTTATTTAGAGCCTGTTTGCTGTAGAGTTTTAAGGCACCATGCTAGAAACTGAAAGATTGTGAGTTTTAGTCTTGCCTTATGCAAGCTGGGTGACTCTGTGAGAACCCTAGGAAGAAGGCAATAGCAAACTACTTCCAAAAACCATGCAGTGTACACTAAAGCAGTGTGCTTCATCCTTGGTAACTCTAAGATGCGTGGGCTTCAATTTTCCAAAATCCCCTTGGCAGCACTTCTGGAATTGAAGTCCACACATCTTAGAATTTCCAAAGTTGAGAAGCACTGTTCTAGAAAATAGAAATAGCGAAAGAAATTTAAGGCAAGTCTGCATCATTGGTAAAGTTTAACCTGACCAAAATGCTCTGAGCTTCCCCAGTTTATTCAGAAAGGAGACCACCAGAACCTTTTATGAGTATTCACACTAGAATGTGTGACTATTTGAAACTGGGAAGAGTTATAAAGTTAAATCTCTAATCTGGGGGATGTTACATCTTATGTAGGCATGTCCAACAGTTTGGCTGAATAGCAAATCTGAAGAGAGTTCCACTCACACTCATATACATGATCCCTGATAATGCATGAATAGAGTTCCTAAGAACTCCCTAAGGCATATGGTAACTTTCAGAGGAAATAGAAACTTATCTACAACTGTCCCAAAGGTGCTTTTTTGTCAAGAGGCAACTAGACTTTCTGTTTTTTCTTTGAAGACATTTCGCTTCTTGAATGAGAAGTGAAGCGTCTTCAATTCTGAAGAGCTAAAGTCTTCAACTCTGAAGAGCTGAAGTCTTAAACTCTGAATAGCTGAAGAAACTTCTTGGATTAGAAGTGAAATGTCTTAAAAGAAAAACCAGAAAGTCCAGTTGCCTCTTGAAAAAAAAGCACCTTTGGGACAACCATGACCTGGATGACCGAGAATTTCCATAGACATTGATCTACAACTAGAAATCCACCTAGAGCAGTTGACTCTTTAACTATAACACCTCTGTCTTATCTAGCTCCAGATTTAGCTCATATGCTCCCTTCCTACCCCAAAACTACCTATAGCTCACTTGTATGTATTCCAATTAGCAACAAACAGAGACAGACCCTTTCCTAGCTTTTTTTTTTTTTGGAAAAAGCAAGCTACCGGAACAGGAATATTCTACGTGCAAAGCATGTGTCCTGCCTCTGATCTATGCCCTCCCTGCTCTAGATTGGGGAGGCATCTGGCTGGCCACTGCTGGAAGCAAAATACTGGACAAGATAGATGGCTGCCTGATTAATCAATGCTATTATTCTGACCTTATGAGATGCAATGTAAAACAAAAGGAAATATCCCTCCCTCTTTGGAGAGGAGGGCAAGGACACACAAATCCTATCTCCACAGACCAATGGTCTCTTTCTCTCAACCTCTGTCTGTCTGTCTGCCTCTCCTCTCCCTATCCCACAGGACATTTTTCTCCCAATAACACATCTGAAACATTCCTGCTGATTCCTGCCACCTGTTGCCTTGCACCTAAGTTTGGGCAGCCCTGCTCAGAGGATCTTTGGAGCAAAGGGGAAGGGAAGCTAAATGCATAGGAAGATTCCCATTCCTACATATTCATGTCTCTCTAACCTAGCTCTGATGTTCCTATCAATAATAGGAACAATAATGTTCCTTTCCTTAACAACAACAACAGCAACAAGTGTGACAGCAGAAGTTTCATTTAAAAGCAGCCTCTTCTCTTTTGCAACAAAAACATAATGTCTGTCCTCCCCCCCTCCCCCACTTTTGATCCTCAATTATTTGAAACCAAGGGGGAAAGATTACCACAAAAATCTGATCGTCTGTAAACACACAACCCCGCAACAGTAATTCCTTTCAGAGCTGGTTAGCAAGAGGCAGAGCCGGGGATAAAGAAAATGTAAGGTAGAAGACGCAAGTTTAACCTATGTGGCTACCTTGCTTAAGGCTTGTTGTCTGGCGGATGAGCGATTGTTACCACCGCGGAGAAAGACAAGCCAAGGTTTATTCTTAGAATTGGCCCAAAGCAATCCTAATCAGTCTTTCTGGGCACATAAAGCGTGCTTCTAAGACAGCCAAAGACACTGGAAATGCATTAACTAGTCGAGGATAAAAAAACGTAACGTCCGGAGCCCCCAAACTTCACCAAGTCTTTCCCCCTTGTTTCTCGCCGCGATCATTAGAGATTCTAAGTGGTGTAGGGTTTCCTGGCCAAGCAGGGGGTTGGACTAGAAGACCTCCAAGGTCCCTTCCGTTATTCTATTCTATTCTATTCTATTCTATTCTATTCTATTCTATTCTATTCTATTCTATTCTATTCTATTCTATTCTATTCCGAGCCGATCGCATCTTTTCCCCGACTCTCGGGTGACTTGGGAAAGTGAAGCCCTCTCGCCGGCCAACATGCTTCGGGGTGAATCCGGGATTTCCTGGTCCCTGCCCGTGATCCAAATCCTTCCTCGAGCCCAAACGTTGAAGGCGCTTCGCCCTTTGCCTTTTCCTCTCCAGGGAGAAGAAGAAGGCAGGAAAGAGGGGGAAAACTTCAACTTTTTTCCCCCAACGCCCACACAACCACGATGCCATTAGTTGAGGAAACCTGGCTCTCTCTCTCTCTCTCTCTCTCTCTCCCCCCACGCCTCTCTGCGAGTCCTCCTGCCTTTTGTCAGCCAACCGCGCAGCGCTCGCCCAGAAGGCGGACGAGAGGAGAGGAGAGGAGAGGCGAGCAAGCGGGAAGGAGGAGAAGAAGAAGCCGGGACGAGCGAGCGAGGGAGCTGCTACTCTACCTGTGCGGCTTATACCTTGGTTGGAGGTCTCCAGAGGAAAAATGCCCGAACATTTCTCCAGTTCCACTTGGCCTCCCAAACACAGCTCGGAGATGATCTGCAGAGCTTTGTGGCACAAGCCGCTCACCCCGTCTTCCTTGGGGAAACTCATCTTCAGTGCTCTTCCACTCTTTCTCTCTTTTTCTTTTTCTTTTCTTTTCTTTTCTTTTTTTTTTTAAGCCTTCGCTTTCCTCCTCTCGATCTGAGCCATGGTTCTCCCGACGGGCAAAGGGCGGCTTCCCTTCCACCTTCTTGCTCTTGGATGGTCACCCGCGCTAGGACTGGAAAGAGGCATCTCTCACCTCCCCACCCCGTGAAACCCGGAGAGTTCCAGCTTTCAAGTCATCAGTGCGAAAGGAGCGGGAGGAGGAGGAGGAGGAGGAGGAGGAGGAAGAGGAGGAGGAGGGACGAGGAGCAGAGAGATGTGCTTAGCAGCAGCAGCGGAGGAGAGAACAGTCCGATCCGCACGTTGCAAAGTGAGTCGAGATTCCCCTCCGAAGAACAAGGACGCCTAACTGGGGTGGAAAAGGCTTTTTAAAAAAAAAGCCACGGGGGACAAAATAATAATAATAATAACAATCTCACGGCACTTAGCAACGCCTTTTGTGCCTTGAGGGCATCGGTAGGCAGTTGGTCCAATGGCAGCAGAGCGCGGGTGCTTGGGAGGAGTACAGGTGATGAGCGCGGCGCCCGGTCCTGGGAAGCCTGTCGATCGGGATCCGCTCGCGCTTGGGAGGAGATGGAGAACCGGGGAGGGAGGAGGAGCCATGCAGTGCCCTCCGGCAGGGGGTTGGGGTGTGGGGCAGATGAACCCCATCGCGGTGGAGGCGAGCGGGTGGTCCTCTCGAGACGACCCGGCTCTGGCAAAAGCCCGAGATGCAACTCGTGGCGCCGTGGTGGACACGGGCAGTGGGGAATTGCGGGGGGCTGGCAGAAAGGCAGCACCTTATATCAGTGTCTGCGTGGGTGGAAGAGAGAGAGAGAAGGGGAGAGAGAGAAGAAGAAGGGAGAGAGAGAGACAGAAGGAGAGAAAGAGAAGGAGGGAGGGAGAGAGAGAAGGGGGAGAGAGAAGAAGAGAGAGTGGAAGAGGGAGAGAGAGAGATGGGGAGAGAGAGAAGGGGAGAGAGAAGGAGAGAGAAAAAGAGAAGGAGGGAGAGAAAAGAGAGAAGGAGAAAGGGGGGAGAGAGGGAGAAAGAAAGAGAGAGAAGGAGGGAGAGCGAGAGAAGGAAAGAGAGAGGGGGAGAGAGAGAAGGAGAGAGAGGGGGGGAAGAGCGAGAGCACTTTGAAGCCCACAACTCTCCCCAATGTTGCGATTTTCAGAGCTAAGATGGATACTGCGGTGGGATTTGGAGACCGGATCCCCGTGGGATGCAAGGTTGGGAAAGCAGAGGTTGCTTCAGGAGGAGCTGCAGGCAAGGAACATATTCAACAGATGTTTTTTTTTTCTTCCTTTGCTGCCTCTAATGCCCAGTGAAGGCTAAAGTCCATGGTTTGACAACACTATCATTCTTTCCCTTGTTGTATTTATTACACATTTCCATTTTGAAAGAGAGTCAACAATTTGGGAGAGTTTGCCTGGTTAAATGATGCAGCTAACTCTATGGGTGGACATTCAGCTACTCATTTGAACTCAAGATACCTCTGCATTTGACTGAGATTTAATCAGAGCTGATTGAAAAGCTTTTTTTTAAATAAAGGAGAATATTTGTAGCTCAGGGTTGACATGGGTGGGTGGGGGAGTCTTGGTGCTCTCTGAGCTTGCTTATTTTCTTGCAGACATTTCATTATCCCATATATATAATAATATTATCTATCTGGTTTCCCCCTCTGCCACAATACTGAAACTATTGAATAAAGATATAAACCACAAAACTAAACAATCTGAAATGCCATTAAATATCTTGGAATATAATCTCCAGACTCCCTTGTAATTAACTGTACTTTACTCCAAAGTCTCTGAAGGGTACCATGCAACCTAATCTTGACTTGATATGACTTTATAAGGACATTCAGGATGGATAAAAACACTTATATATAGCTGTTGTTCTCAAAAGACAGTCCTTTTTTTTTTTAAAAAAAAGAGCTGTCCTAGATAGGAACTGAAATTCACGTATCTCAGAGACGTTATTAGAGAAGACTAGATGAACATGGATAATTCACAAGCTGATTCTTCTTATGAACTGATTGAACAGATGCAACTGTGTGAAATTATAAGCGCACTCTTAGAACAAAGCCTCCAGGTTGTGTTTGTGACTGCTTGGGCTAAATGTGTGAAGTTTTAAATATCTCCAAGGGAAAGAATATGGATTTTCATAGTCACAGGTGTGATCTTTGGGTGGTTTAAGTATGAATTCTGCCGCTTTGCCTTATTGAACAACCCAGTTAAGAAAACCACAGTTGAATGTGATGTGTTGACTAAGGCCTAGGAGGCAGTAAAATACAGCATAGGTATCCTAGTCAGATACCTATGAACAGGACATGGATATAATGCTTCTCTGTCTTGTTTGCTCCTACTTATATTAAATTTCATACCTGCTATGAATGTAGGCTTTCCAAGTTGCGCTGTGAATTATTGGTTCTGAGAAGGTGTATCTTCTTTGTCTTCCTTGTACTTCCTTGATCTCCAACTTCATTCAGTGGTTTAGTTAGCAAAACACTTTAAATCATATTTCAAACATGGCTAGGCCCACCCTGTCCTCTGAATTAAGGCCATTTAACCCATGGTTTCATTATTTTTTTGAACAAGTCTCACTTGCCTGGGCTAATATTACCATAAAATCATGGTTTGAAAGGGACCATGGATACTTGTCTTCCCCAACCTGGGTGTCATTCAGATGAATGGGCTTCAGTGTTCAGAGTTCCATAGTCCACAATTGTTGAGAATGCTTGATATTGAAGTTCACCCATTGGAGGAGAATCTAAGATATGGAAAGTCATGCTAAACCTAACAAATTATATGTTATGGTCTGATATAATGTATGAATTCAGGCAGTGATTGACTATGAACACACATGTGCCTTTGAATAATTTTTGAGACTTAGCAATTACTTGAGCAATTTTCCACAGTTTTCTTGGAAAGATTTTACAAGTGGTTTTCCATTGCTTCCTTTCTAGGGCTAAGGGACAAGGACTGGCCCAAGTCACCCAGCTGGCTTCCTGTCAAAGGCTGGAATAGGATTCACATTTTCCCAGTTTTCCCAGTATCTATCCTGGCTGGTAGTTTAAGCATTGCACCAAACTATGTCATACATTTTGTAGGATATTCTAAATTAACTTTCTTTAGCCCTAAGGTTTCATAAGATTTATAAAAACATGGCTGTAATTAGGTTCAGACCAGGGTTCTGAAATCCAGCAGGTTCTGACAGGTTCTGGAGAACCAATAGCAGAAATTTTGAGCAGTGTGGAGAACTGGCAAATGCCACCTCTGGCTGGCCCCAGAGTGGGGTGGGAATGGAGATTTTGCAATATCCTTCCCCCTGGAGTGGGGTGGGTAGAAATGGAGTTTTTGCAGTATCCTTCCCTTGCCACACCCACCAAGCCACATCCACCAAGCCACGCCACGCCCACAGAATCAGTAGTAAAAAAATTTGGATTTTACCACTGGTTCAGACTTCTGTTTCAAATGTGCTTGTTAGTTATTTGCTTTGTCATTTTATTTTGATAAAGCTGATGGTTTTGCTGAAGGAATATGTGAGTATCTAATTCATTACATTGTGATCATTAGAAGAGGGGTTTATTACTGTCAGCCCTGATTAACATATATTGCATAACTGTTTAACTATCATGCCCTCAGTGCATTGCAAGTGGCTGGATTATAGATTATTAATATTTTTTTACTGATATCTTGCCTTTTTGCCAAAGAGATCCTGGAAGACATACCCAGTGAGGACCCCATGAGGATGTGTGAATTTGGATGGTTTTGAACAGACTTGAACTGTGTCCTCACTTTTTAATTTCATGGACCATCCCTGTGTTTAACACGACATAAAACAGCAATTTATCAAGTGAATCATGACAAATATCTCTAAGGGGATTCTTACGCATAATGGTATACCACCAAGATCATCTGTCAATTTCTTTTACTTACTAGTAATTTGCATCCCTGCTGAAGAGAGGAGTTGGAACTGCTGGAATGGAAACATTCCAAAAATACCAGAGAACACAAGAAGACCTTGTGAGGTTCTGCATTCAGTGACACTAAAAATACCGTGTGGAGAAGGCAGGGCCTGGTAAGGAAAAGAGCCTAGCTGACCACTGTTTCCAGCATCTCTGCAAATCATTTCACAAGGTTGTCTGAGTCCTATTATTGAAATTATTTTATATAAAGACAAGCAATATTTTTGAGCTCTGGACCAAAAAGTGATTGGAGGTCCTCATTCTTCCCTCCCTCAAATGATATAAACAGTATGAGAAGTACTGTTAAATGAAAGTAAATGCGATTGTATCTGTGGAGATTCTCAGTCATCTAGATCATGGTTGTCTCAAAGGTGCTTTTTCAAAAGGCAACTGGACTGAGGAAGACATTTTGCTTCTCATCCAAGGAGCTTTGTCAGTTTTGCCTCCTCACATCCTGTCAGAACTGATGAAGCTTCTTGAATGAGGAGCGAAATGTCTTCCTCAGGGAAAAACAGTTGAGTTGCATTGACAGTACAGTTGCATTCCCCTGCAGTGATATTAAAATATTAAACATTACAGTGATATTAAAAATTATCATTAGGTTGCAATGATTGAAGGTGCTCTGAAGACTGTCAACTTGACTTTCAATGTTGGGTGGTACAACCAGTTTTAATTGCAAGGTGACTGAGACTTAGAATGTATACCTGCAAACTACTGGAACCAGCAAATACAAATTTTGGCGCCTACTGCCTATTCCTGTCTGGAAATCAAGTAATCATGGAGCTTTTGGAAAATCAAGTAATCATGGAGCTTTTGGCAGATTGCAGCACTTGCTTTGTAATAAATAAATGTCATGGGATGGATTAAATTAGACTAGACTAGATTAGATTAGGAAAGAATATATAATGCTACATTGTACTGGGTCAGATTAATAATTGGTTTACCTAGGTTACTGTTACCTATGGTATAGTATTTATTTATTTATTTATTTATTTATTTATTTATTTATTTATTTATTTATTTATTTATTTAATTTTATTTGTGGGATTTATATGCCGCCCTTCTCCCAAAGGACTCAGGACGGCTAACAGAAGATAAAATACAATACCACAATATAAAACATCAAATTAAATTCAAATTAAGATATTAGATTAAAATATTAAAAACAATTAAAAATAATTTAAAAATCCCCTTCGTTGGATCAGCCAATTTGATGAAATAGCCACATCTTTAGGTTGCGGTGGAAGAAGCGGAGATTGGGAGCCGTCCGAAGCTCAGTGGGCTTCCAGAGGGTTCCAGAGGGTTGGTGCACCCACAGAGAATGCCCTTCCCCTGGGGGCCACCAGCCAACATTGTCTGGCGGACGGCACCCTGAGGAGGCCCGCTCTGTGGGAACGCACAGGACAGTGGGAGGACATCGCTGGCAGAAGGAGGTCCTTCAAGTAGCTCTTCAGATGTTTCTTAATTATACTGCTTAACACATTTCACCATTTGTAATGCTAACATGGGTTGCCAGGAGCTGTAATTTTCCAATATTAGAGAGCTGTAGTTCCTCATCTTGAAGGAATCTCTGACTAGTTCCATCTTTTCAGGATTTCAGCTTCTTTGTGTGTGTGTGTGTGTGTGTGTGTGTGTGTGTGTGTGTATGAGTTATCAATTTGTTAAAAAGTGAGTTTTACACCCTGCCAAAAGTTTCCTGATGAGCTTGTTGATTCTCCAGTTGCAGAGGACAGAAGGGGGCAGTAGGCTACCAAAATCTCTATTTACAGTTTCCTCAAAAAGAAGGCACGCTTTTTCTGTGTCCCTTTTCTGAGGTTCCTTTTCTGGACCCAAGTTAGCATGAGTGATTAATGCTACTAGTTAACAGTGTGTAAACCTACTTTCTCTAAGGCAGTATTTTTCAAGCTTTGCAGTTTGAAGATGTGTGGATTTCAATCTCCAGAATTCATAGCTGGCTAGGGGATTCTGGGAGTTGAAGTCCACACATCTTCAAGGTTGAGAAACACTGCTCTAGGCCATGGGTGTCAAACTTGCCACGTCACGATGTATTGCAATGTTTTTTTCCCTTTGCAGAGGTGGGGTAGGCGTTGCCTGCACATGACGCATCTGGCCCACAGGCCGCCAGTTTGAGACCCCTGCTCTAGGGTCTTCCTCAAATGCTCTTCTACCTAACTTCCCCTTCTAAGGATTGAGCTGCAGCCTTTCATGGGGTCTGCATTAATTCTTTTACCACTTTAGACATAACCAGGCCAGGATAAATAGATTTTTTTTCCCCTTCATAGTCTTCGCCATGTTGTCTTCCCTTTAATTTTTCAACAAGGAACTGAAATAATTATCTAAATTTTAGCAAGGGGATTACACGAGCTGATTTGCAGCGTGCTTTTGGATTTTTACCTCAGTCTGCCATGAGACACTTCATGTGTAAACCATCTTGTCTGGCACCAAGGCTTTTCTCTAATCCGTTGACTTCCTTCCAATTTTGTGTGCTGTGTATTCTCTGTTGTGTCTACTCTTCCATTTTAGGTTGTTTTTTTTAAAGAAAACTCATGGGTTTTCAGATTCTTCTGCTTATGTAGGCTACTCTCATTTTTTAAAAAAACTGCTGGGTCCTAATAAAACAGGTCATGGCAGTATCTGTGAATTATTATCACACAAATTATATACCAGTAAATATATTACAGTATATTCTTAGAAGGATTGTTGAACCAACGAAATAGTTGGTTGGTTCACATGGAATGACCATAAACTATAGCACAGTGACTAGGCTTGCACAACAAATTAAACAAACGCAAAACATAGTAAGGCTTACTTGGAAGTGCAATCCTATATTTCTTGTGTCCTAGGCTGCTTTATTTGCTAACAATGGGACAACCTAGTTAATCATGGGTAAATTTAGAGTTTATGCTAGAAAAGGTAGTAAAAGGCACAAAAAGGAACATTTTAGAAAAGATTCAAGAGTTTTTACAAAGAAAAAGATTAACTAGGATTAACTAGGATTTTTTTTATAATTCAAAAGTTATTTTCCTATAGTGTTGAACAAGTCCGCATTAACACTAATTCACTTTATTTATTGATAAAATATGTTTATGTCTCACCTGTCCACATTTCCAGAGGAAAAAATCTGAGGACAAGAGAACAATAGAACTAAAATACAGACAATGCCATGAATAAATCATAATGATGAAAGATAGTTTACTTTCAAACTATTTTTCATCTGTGAAAGTGTTTGTACCATTGAGGATTTACAGGCCTGAGGGCTCTTTTGATGGACAGGGCAGGTGCACATTCAATAAATAACAAAACTGAGATCTGCATCTCGCTGTGCAGTGAGCAGCAAATAGGAACGTCAGCCTATATTATCTTTCTCCAACCTAAAGCCCTCTAGATACATAGACAATTGGGAAAAGCTGTTTGCATCTGTGTAGCTTCATTTATTTAGGTGTTTCCACTTAGGGAATTCTACAATGAAGAGATCCAACCAGGAGTTCAGAGTTACCAGCACAGAGTTAATATTTTATACTGAGCATCTGAAGATCAAGGGCTGTAGCATATCTCCCCTCCACAGTGCACTCAGAGAATAGTTTTAAAATCAAAAGATGGTTACAAAATGCTAAGAATCATTAATGCTAAGCAGAGAATGGAACAAAAAAGTTATTTCTTGATTGTTACAAAAGGTAGACTCTCTAAACCAACATTTATATAGTCAATTTCAGGCTCAGAGAGTTCACATTCTGATACACCTCATCCAATTATTGATTTTGTAACTTCAGAACAAGTATGGATTAGACCATTCTGAGGCAATCAACAATTTACAAACTATCAAAAGGTGTTTGGTATTAAATCTTAAAAAGCAGAAAAATATACTTATATTAAATATAATATATTGAATGAATATCTGGATTCATCTCTTCTAAACCACAATGTATTTAACCATAGAGTCCCCATCTCAAACTGACTAGTCAGGATTTAACCTAGAACCAGCAATCTTCCCCATCTATGCCTCCCTTTTGCCATAGAGGAAAGTAACTCAATCATAAACAACATTTCTATCTTTCCAATATGAACCACTGTATCTTTTTGATTATCTTGATTGACTTTCAGTTTGATTACCCTTTTCAAGTCTATTGCATGAACAAGCAATCGTCTGAGAAAGTGGCAAGAAGAAATATCACTAGATGTTATAATGCTCTCTTACAAGCAATCTGCTCCAAGAAATCAGGGGCAAGGCAATAGTTTGCTTTCAGGATTATTTTGTTGTCCCCAATTTGGGTCTGAGCCTGATGCCGAAGCCAATGATGGACGCCAGAAACAAGGTGAGGTTTTCTGATCGCTTTTTATTGGAGTACTCCAAGGAAAAGGGCTTCTGGCCAAAATGCCAAGAACAAAGGATTAACTAAGCTTTATACATTTTCACTCAGAGAAAAGGCGGGACAAGATAAGATAGTAAAAAGTATCATCTAATAAATATTTTAGTTATAATTCTACAATTTCTTCTATTGGTCTCTAACTATCCCTATTCCTAAGCCTTGGCTAATGAATTCCCCAGGAGTTATCTAATACACATTTTATTGGCTTCTGGGCATTACTATTCCTAATTGTTACCTAAGATCTGCTAATTGTCAGTTTTTTAACTATCCAGAGATGTTACAAGATTTACACATGCATATTTCTTGTAGATAAGCATTCTTTGTCCTTTCCAGACACACTCTGCAATTACAGACTTTCTGTTTTACTTTCAAGTGTGAATTTTGACCTGGCTTTATTTTAGCAGACAGTCCATCAATTTATTGCCGCCATCTTGTTTTCTTCTACTTTATCAAGGTTAACAATTAACTGTTAACTGTGAATACAAGTGCAGTTTAAATCCAGTACAGGTAGTCCTCAGCTGACAACATTACATATGAATGTTATAACGGCACTGAAAAAAGTGACTTATGACCGTTTGTCACACTTACGACCGTTGCAGCATCCGCGTGATCACGTGAATCAAAATTCAGATGCTTGGCAACTGACTCATATTTATGACGGTTGCAGTGCCTTGGGGTCACATGATCAATTTCTGCAACTTTCGGACAAGCAAACTCTACGGAGAAACCAGATTCACTTAACAATCGTGTTACTAACTTAAGAACTGCAGTGATTCACTTAACAACGGTAGCAAGAAGGATGGTAAAATGGGGCAAAACCCACTTGTAAGTCGAGGACTACCTGTATTGGCCAGTCAATCTGAAGAGATTTAGGGCCTACTCGATTATACGACCTAAAACTTAAACCAGTTTAAAATAGTTTTTTCAAATTAGAAACAAATATGGAAGGATATGAAATCTACTTATCTTCCTACCAGTTCGGAAGTGCACGCGCCATGAGTGCAGATACGTGCATCATATGCGTGCGCGGACCCTCTGCACATGCGCAAACGCTTCTGCGTATGCACAGAGGGTAAAAAACACGTCATTTCCTGGTTAAACCAGGAAGGAACAACAACCGGGCAGGTGGGCAGAGCCTCGCACCACCATTACTACCGGTTCTCTGAACCACCGGCCACCATCGCTATTAGTTCGGCCAAACCGGTCTGAACTGGGAGCATTTCACCCCTGATGTTAGGCTTAGAGAAAAGAATTAAGCTTCAAGGCAGTAAGTTATAAACATATAACTTATATATAAACATATAAGCAATGGATAAGAAAAAGTTCCCCTGTCCAGTCATTTCTGACTCTAGGGGCTGGTGCTCATCTCAGTTTCTTAGCTGAGGGAGCCAGTGTTGTCTGAGGAGCCTTTCCTTGATCATGTGGCCAGTATGACTATATCAGTGATTGCTAACCTTTTCCGGACCGAGTGCCCAAAGCACACACGCAACCCCCCCAAATGCAATGCACATGCAGCCCCCCTGCATGCACCCCGCCCCCATGCATGTGTGGCTGAGACCCGAAGACCAGCTGGCCGGTGGGAGGTGCACACGTGTGTGTGGCGGAGCTAAAACTGTTCACGTGCCCACAGAGAGGATGCTGTGTGCCACCTCTAGGGTTTGCCATCACTGGACTATATGGTGAAGCACATGGAACACTGTTACTTTCCCATTGAAGTGGTATCTATTATCTATTTGCATTTGCAGGCTTTTGAACTGCTAAGTTGCCAGAAGGATGGAACCAACCAAGATGGAAGTTACACCTCAGACAAAAGTAGTACTGGAGGAAATCATTTATTTTGAGTTCATGCACCATAAAATCAGCCCTCAGGACATTCTAAATACTCTCCGCACCTAATTAGCTTATATTCTGATATGGATCCTTTCACCCCATGCTTTAGATTAGGGTTACATTCTTTCTCTCTGCCAGCTTCTGCTTCCAAGCAAATTCAAGTAATAAAAGCTTCCAACAAACTTCCCCCTTGCTATTGAAACTCAAGAGCAACTATTCAATTTAAGCGACATTAAAGAGATTAGTTTGTGGGTTTCTTGTTAACATATTGTGTCTCTCTCTTTTGGGAGTTGAAGTCCACGTATCTTAAAGTTACTGCGGTTGAGAAATATTGCTTTAGCGGATGCATAACTAAAGGTTCTTTTATAACTGTCATCAACATATTAATGACAAGACATTCTAGTATAACTTTTTACAATCGTTGCATTTCAGGATTTATTTCTATATTGATGGAATGAAAATGGATTCTTGGCAGTAAACAACAGACCAATAACACAAGGAATTAAAATACTGTGGTTAAGGCATCCACAGTAAAATTTAAATAAATCATTGATAAAAGGCAGCAATTTTTAAGACAGTAACAACAATCAATAATTCTCGGTAGTCATCTGGGTACTTGGAGCCTGGCTCACAATTATGACATGGCAATATCTCATGATCACTTGATAGCCATTTCTGATAAGCAAATTCAATAGAGAAGCCAGCAGGAGGTCACAAATGATGAACATGTGACCTTGCTCTTAATAGTGGTATAGGATCTGCTTAATAATCACAACTGGAAGTGCTGGAACTGCGCTCACAAAGTGGTGTAAGTGATACGATATCACAATTTACGACTGTATTACATAATGATAGACATTCTGGTCTCAATTGTTATGACTAGCTGTCTTTACTATTGCAATGCACTCTACATGGGGCTGCCCTTGAAGAGCATCCGGAAGCTCCAGTTGGTGCAAAATGCAGTGGCCCGCATGATTTTGTGCAGATCCCGTTGTGCACATGTATCACCTCTCCTGTGGGAGCTGCATTGGTTGCCGATTTGCTTCTGGGTGCAATTCAAAGTGCTGGTTGTCACCTTTAAAGCCCTTCATGGCTTGGGACGAGGTTATCTGAGGGATAATTTTCTTGCCAGTCACATCTACTCGACCCCCCATCAGAGTGTGGAGGCAGCGAATGCTGCGAGTCCCATCCCCGAAGGAGATACACCTGGTGGGAGCCTTTTCTGTGGTGGCTCCCTCTCCCTGGAACGTCATTCCCCCAGAGATTAGAATGGCCCCACTCTAACACTCTTCCTGAAGACGCTGAAGACCTGGTTCTGCCAGCGGGCCTGGGGAACCCAGAGTGAGATGGAGCCCATTAAATGGCTCGTGTGTTCTGCTGTCGCTGGGGCAGGGTGTGGGGATGATTTTATTATATTATACTATATTAATTAATTTGTTTCTCTTTATGAGTTTTATTGTTTTAAATGTGGTTTTATATTCTGTAAGCCACCTTGTGTCGCCATAGGCGAATAGGCGACAATATAAATTCAATAAATAAAATAAAATAAAATAAATTGCCTGTATATGCAAGACTATGGAAGACTACTTCAATTTCTCCTTCTGTACATGTATCATACATGCTGTAATACGCATTACAGAGATTCCATTCTAAAAATGGGAATTTCAACAAAATGTTAGCAGTCTGGAGTTTTCTCTATTCCAGCTTGCAGGCATTTTTTTTTAAAAAATTCAATTTCTATGCCGCCCTTCTCCCAAAGAACTCGGGGCGGCTCACAATAAAAAACAAAAATATAAAAAACATATAAAGACATACAGACCAAACAGGAAACACATACAAACAGAACACTAATATTAAAATTAATAATTAAAAAGGGGCAATAATAATACGTTAAAACCATTTTTAATGGTTTTATTGCAAATTATTGCATTAATCTTATTTTTTAGCCTATTTATTGTAAAATTTTAACTTGCGAGCCGCCCCGAGCCCTTCGGGAGAGGGGGCGGCATATAAATGCAATAAATAAATAAATTTTAAATATGATTATAAAAAAATTAAAATTGGTCAACCATAGTCTGATTGAAGAAAAAGCCACGTTTTCAGATCGCAGCGGAAGGAGCGGAGGTCTGGGGCAGTCCGGAGTTCCACGGGTAGATCGTTCCACAGAGTCGGCGCTCCCACAGAGTCGGCGCTCCCACAGAGAAGGCTCTCCCCCTGGGTGCCGCCAGTTGACATTGTCCGGCTGAGGGCACCCTGAGAAGGCCAACCCTATGGGAGCGGACCGGGCGCTGGGAGGATGCTTGTGGCAGTACATTTATAGATGTATGCTTGATGTAGATAGTGTTTTTCTTTTCTTATCACTAACGCTAGAATTTGAGATCATCCAGTGAAGTTGAATGGACACTGGACAGTGAAGTCCAGTGAAGGGAGACTTGTATATCTATATCTTGTGCACAGTTTCATTAATATAATATATGATCTGGGACCTGCCAAATTTTTGCACAAGAAGGCTACCATTAATTCATCCTATCATCATGAATCAGTGATCCCTAGGCCTATGCAGTTATTCAAAAGACTGCTTGGCTTTGAGAAATCTTTGAACAAGTACCTTTTAAAGTAGCAGGTCTAAGCAGCTGTTTTGTTTTGATCCAGATGGCAAAACTCTTCTGTGCATGCTCAGTGAAGCAAAAGGTTTAGTTCACAGTGCCACACTCACGGCGTCACATTGCTGTGACATTTTTCCCATTTGTAGAACTGGGATGGGCGTGGCCTGCAACGTGACGCATCTGGCCCACAGGCACCCCTGGTCTAGTTGAATGACTCACAGTAGAAGTATTCAATTATACAAATTGAGACAGTGCATTGAACCTGATTGCTGGTGTTTTGAATTGAGATGCTATCTTATTTGACATGCCCTCTGGTATCTGGTATAGGATGTTATTTTGAAATAATTATAATATATGAACATGCAGAAATTATATCTCTGGTTTAATTATTTCAATAGTTAAGGACTTTAAATTGTTTTGCAGATATGCTGTTGAATTTTCATTAAGGAACCATTTAAAAGCAATGTAAACTTTCATAAATTTGAGGATTCTCATATGTTTTAATAATCATGAAAATCAAATTAGAGGTACTAGCCTCTACATGTATAAAACAGAAGAAGCCATGGCCTCGAATCACCTGGCTGGGAGAGGTAATTATAAATTTTTATATATTCTAAAGGTATATTCCTCCAAAATTTAAATTTTACTGGCATAACTTCAGGTCGTGAAAATCTAAGTAATATCAACAGCAATAATCAATCTATAAATTGTTAGGAATTACTATAAAAACTGTCAGAGCAGTTGAAAAATGCATCATTGAAGTTTAGAATATCTACTTTGCTTTAGAAAAGAGCTGAAAATACAAAAGTTTGGATTTTTCTTAACACAAAGCATTCCTATCTAAACTTTTGTTTTATTAACTAAAGATAAAGGTCTTGAATTTTTCATTTCAATTTCAGATTCGTATTACACTGATTACGGTTATTGCAATTTATTTGATTTTTAAAAATTATTTTGTATTCTAGATATTTTACTTTGCAATACTAATCACATATTACTTTTATATTTTACCCATACTCATGATGCTTATAATTTTTTTAAAAAAAATTCTCTATATTTTTAAATATTTGCTATTTTAAAATAAAAAATATATGTTCAAACCTGGCTTTGTACTATGATGTCTTATAACTGAATCAATGATAATGTGGGATGGTTGAAATTGCTTTTTATATACTCCCCAATTTGTTTTTGTTTTTATTGAGTTTTTAATTCTAAATTATATTGAATCTCTGATTTGGATACCTTATAAATCTAAATTATTACTATGATTGTTCTTATTAAAATTCCATATCAGAACTTTTTGCTCAGAAAAAAATTGTCTACTTCAACAGCAGAAAATTTTTGAAGGAACCTTTATCTTTGTGTAAGGATCAAGAAAAGAGTTTCTGAATCAAGTATTATGTCATTTAATGTTTTGCTTTTATTTCTTATAATGCTAGCCGAATTCTTGAATTAATCCATTCATTAACAAGAAAAAAATAATACGTAAATAAAAGACTGACATTCTTTTAATAGGAAAAAGAGGCTGTTTTTCTATTGGATGACAAAAACATACAGGAAATTAACCTACTTTCTGGAAAAACAAAAAAGAAAATTCCCCAATTACAGATTTTTCTAAAGAATGTCACTGTATTATCAACCTCAAAAAATGGTAAAGTATTATACTATCAATTCTTTCTACCTACAGTAAGTGTATGAATGTCTGTTTTTATATAATGCAAAGAAGTTTCTAATGGCGAAAATTAGCAGTTCTTCAGTTGTTTCTGATGTAAATTGGTTAACCCCTTTTCTGGTCATAAATACACTCATGATGTAAAATTATTTATGTATTTGGAATGTTAGATCCTAATTGAATATACATATAACTGGGAAGGAAAGAGTGAACTCATTGAAAAGAGCGAAGCTTATACTGTATATAAGTATATGGGCATCACACTCTAAAAGGATGCACTTTAATCTTTTTCACATAGGAGCTTGGTTAGCAGGATTGCTTAAAACAGGAGAGCTCTTTCTTTGGAACAAGGACCAAGACATTATAAAAACTGTTCCAGCCATTGAGGAATCTAAAAAAGTGGCTATGGCAGTGCAAGGTATGATTGCTCAATTAATATAATTGTAAAAAAATATTTCTTTTTTTCACTTTCATCTTTTTTTAAAAAAAAAACCTCAGCATGTTTTTTTAAAAAATATTAAGAACTGTAGTTTAAAATAATCATTTTTCTTATAGTATTTTTCATAAATATCAAGACTACTACCTAATTGTTTGTTATATGCCAATGACACATTCATATCTATAATATATACTTATTGAAGCTATTACCACAAAGTGTGTTGCTTATTAATTCAGTAAAAGCATCCATGATAAAACATATATACTAGTTTTAATTCTTTATTCTACTCCCTAATTTCATTTAAGAAACTATACTTGTTTGTAATAGCATATATTTTGTTGTCATAAATTAACTAAATATTTTGAATAGATTTAGAAGAACTGAATAATTCTAACACAGCATTATTTTCTAGAACATTCCTTGAGGTTATGCCTGCGTATTTCCGGCAAAGGAAATAAAATACTTCTTGCTACTCCAGATGTCTGTGTCTTATTGTGGGAAAGCATAAAATCAAACGCAACACCTTCCCAAATTTCTGCAATGGGGCAATGGTCCCAAATTATTCCTGAAGCTTCAATTGTGTTACCAGTCATCAAGGAGAAGGAAACAGTAGTTAGTGCTGATTTTATTGAAAATGAGGTAAAATATAAATACATCTCATCTTATTCATTGACAATCAAGTATTTTTAAAATACATAGTGACTTTTCTTATAATAGCCATGTAATTTTGGTTATTGTTGAAGACTATCAATATGTTTATCTTAAGTAAATATTTGTTTTAATATTGAATCTGTGGCTGCTGCCTGTATTTCTCATAATCTCAATTATGATGTTTATGCATGCCATCCTCAAATACAGACTTCTGGATAAACCTAGAATTTTAGGTGTCAAAATACACCCCAAAAAATCAGGTTTCACTTATTTCAGGGATGAAGTTATCAGCGAATATATACTAATACTTGTTAAAAGTATCTGTATTTTCCACATATATTCATATATAAGCCCATCCGCAGATAAGATGACCCTTGAAGTTTTAATCAAAATACCATAAAAAAGATGGGTTGACTTATCCACGAGTGGCACATTTTCATGGCATGTCAATTAAAAAATTTGAGGGTTGGCTTATCCATGGATGGGCTTGTATAAAGTACAAATGGTGCCCATCATCTTGGTGTTTCCTATTTGTACTGGCATGTTTGCATGCAATGGCAATATATTGCATTTTCTGTTGTGTTTTGTGCATGTCTTTTTCCAGACAACATAGTAGAGCTTAGGATCCTAATCATAATATTGCATGTGCAAGATAGTTCATTGTGACTGCAGTTTAAATTTCTAAGGATTGATAGGGGAATGATTAAGTTTTCTATAGCATATTAATTGCTGAACAGTTGGTAAAATATGAATAATTATCATATATAAACTTAAATAATTGATATATGGATACTGCAATTGAGTTATTCAAAAATGTTGGTTCATTGACAGGTATTGGGAGATTGTTGCTTGGGTTCTTTTGCATTTTATTCTGAGGACCAACTGGTGCTGATATTTTTGAAGATCAGATGGCAAGAGAATAGTTTAAACAATGCAAGGTAAAACATAAATATTCTGATTTTTAAATGCAGATGTTTATATCAGATACTTAGTAAAATACATATCAGTTTATAAATGAAAATGTTCCTGTTTATATGCATGCATGTATAGCAGGGATTAAGTAAAAGTATCATTTTGAATGAAAAATACATTAGATAGATGATAGGTAGACAGACAGACAGACAGGCACACATACACTATTACATGTTTCCCCTTGACAACTGAATGTATATTTTAGGAATATATATAGTCTGTGTTTCCTTCCTAAAAAGTTGGTAACAACTGCCACAAAACTAGGCATGAGATAGAAGGAACTTAAGTGAAGCCTTGGACTAATATGGCATCTCTTTCACTATTTTTCAATTGCACAGCTCACTAACGTAACTTAATTTCAAAGAATCTAGGTTTAACTTTCCAGACACTGTAGCTGATAAAAATGGGAGGTGAAGTAGGCTGGTTTAATTATTTGAAGTCCGCATTGAACAACAACATCCTATGGATGCTTAGCAAGAAGGAAAACTTGACTGTATACATTAGTAAAATTATTTTATATTTTTCCTGTAATATGCACTTTTTTCTTCATCCCACGTAGCTCTGTTCCATGTCAAATCCATTGGGCACAACAAACATGCTCTCTGCTTAATTTGGCTCCCTCTTGTGAATCAGTGAAGTCGAGAGGTGCTTTGCTTACTGCATTCTCACATGATGGACTAGTGCTAGCAGTTGCTCTCAATCAAAAGGACCTACAGGTATCAATGTTAAAAGCATACTACGAAACTGACTTCATTAATATTGTGCCCTTTATTAAATTCGGCTTTTTAAATTAGTTTGAATACATCCTGTATCACCCCTGTAGAAGAAGATGCTTAGAATTTAATTGTATTCTCCTTTCAATTAATTTTAATTAATTTAATTTAAGACTCTTTAAGTCTTAAAGTTTAAAATTATATTCAGCAAAGAGACTTGCGATGTAATCAAGGAACAGAATAATTTTCTATCCTGTCCAGAATCAGCATTTATGTTCAACAAATAATTTATAAAAGGAAAATCAATTTAAAAATGATAAAGACATATGAGGAGACATTAATAAATTGTTAAATTTTATCCTGGTGTTTTGTCCATATTAAACATTTTCTTTTTTATTCTTTTTCTTTATTTTTAATAATTCTCAGGCAACTCAAATTCTGTTTATGAGCACTAAGAATTTTATTACTACTTCAGGGAATCTTAAAGGTTGTGGTAGCAAGAATCCCAAAATTCCATCCAAATTAATAAGGTCAGTGTGAAATCAGCTCCCCCCCCCCCTGGGGGGGATATTTCAAAATCCAGTGTGGATATTTCAGTTGCATGTTCCTGAAGGTATTATTTGTTGTATTGTTGAAGGTCATACTGGATTTCTGACATGAGCTGGACTCCTGATAGTCTGTTTTTGGTTTGCATGTTAAAACGTGGATCTCTGATCATAATGACGTGCTTGGGTGAATTGATGACTTTAATTACTTATGGCTGCTCTGTAGAATTTGGACCAGCAGAATTTATTCCTCTGCATCCATTAATAACACACAGGTGAGATAATAAAACAGTTTTAAAAATGACATCTGAACTTTATGTTTTTCTTCCATATATTTTCTAATAATAATTTGTTAAAACTTGTATGCTTCTCAACTCTCAATGACTCTGGCTGGCTCACAACAATAAAAGAAATTTAAAATAAAATAAAAGATCAAGTTAAAAGTTGGTATGCATGATAGTCCAGAGGGAATAGGCAAGGGGTCTTGCTGTTCTTTACCAATGGCATTTTAAATGTTTCATTTTTCCACTTATTCTTTTATTCTCAGTCAATAAAAATGGCACTGGCAAAAAAGATTACCGTATTTTTGGAGTATAAGACGCACCTTTTTCCTCCCTAAAAGAGAGTGAAAAGTCAAGTGCTTCTTATACATCGAATGTAGCCTCACCTGGTCCCCACCCTTTGGCCTCAATTTACCTCCTTAGAACAAGCAGAAACAG
>JANHFM010002057.1:220022-231786 GCA_032468115.1 Grayia smithii
CAGAGCTGAAGAAGCTTATTGGGTGAAAAGCAACACATCTTCAAAGAAAAACAAGAAGGTCCAGCTGCTTCCTGAAAAAGCATCTTTTGGACTATCAGAATTAGAATAATGGAATTCTAAAAAACAAGAATTCCTAAGGCCACCTAATGAAAAAAGCTCTGAATCAACTAAGTGAGTTAATTTTTGAATTTCTTTAGAGATCTAACACCCCTGTCCAAACCCCAATGTTATCTCTTAATTTAGAGTGGGAGACAGAAAAATACTGAGTATAGTTTCAGGAACTAACTGAAATAATATGACTGTTACTACCCACTCAGATTTACCGGTAATTAGATTTATACTACACTGCTCCTCTTGCCTTCCCAACACCAGATCTCCAAGGTTCATGAGTCCAATAAGAAGTGCTTCATTTCTGTTAGCAGAGATTCAAAACATGCAAAATATTTTTAAAGGTGGACTCTTTCATGGACCAGTGACTATGCTTACCAGCTGCTAAAGAAACACAGCACTGTTCTTTTTCTCCCGTAATCTCATTCAGCCTATAAGGGACATCCTTTAAGACAGGAGACATAGGTGGCAAAGATGGATATTTTCCTATTCCACACATCTGGACTGAGCCCAAGGAAAGATGTTTAACAAACGTTGAACCATTCTGAACAAAGCTGTAATTAAAGCAACACTATTTCAAGTCCATAAATTTTCTGGTACCAAGCTAGCAAAAAAGCACTAATACAACAATAAAACAAAGTACAAAAGATAGAAGTATAACAGGAAAATCTATATAATTAGAAAAATCAGTGACACTAGAATTACACTGAAACTTCAATTTTCTGGATCTTGATGCAGTGGACCTTATTTCCGCTGTGATTTACATTGCTTGTGTGATCATGTCAAATTAAATTTGCATTAATATATATCATTTGCATAATATTGTAATTATATAGACAACTGCATGATAATGTTATCACAATTTGTACTGGTTAAGAATGTTTTTATATATATGCATGTTTATGAGAAATAAAAATAAAACTTTAAAAAAAATGTTATCACAAAAACAACACAAATGTACGTGATGACCTCTTATATGTCATGGAAATGTATAAAGATATTTCCAATTCATCCATAAAGTATCTTTTACTGTAATTAGAATCTTGGCAAAAACAATATATTTTTGCCGATTTCCTAAGGACCGGAAGAAAGGGTGCCAAACACACATCATCCTTGCACATAGCATCTCATAACCACACATCCTGTATACAAGATAGCTAAATCTCTGGCAATGTGTAATGGATCAGAGGATCCTCTCCTTTAAGTATCTGGGCAGATTCATACTAGGTGACCCAATCCCCCAGATAATCAGGCTAGATGCCATTTAGGGGTTTAAAAGCCAACACCAACTTTTTAAATTGTGCCGGATAACAGGTAAAATTATTTCAATGCAAATGGCATTTTATATTTGTGCCTTCCACTAATTAATAGCCATTAAGTGCATGGATACCTAGTTGACTGCTGCAATTGAGGCCTGACAGTTAGGAATCAAAAAACAATCCCAAATTGTGAACCTGCTTTTCTAGAATACAATTTCACTATTGAAAACAGTTACTGAATCCAATAGTAATCCAAGGTTGTCTAGATTATGTTTATGTTTATTGCATTTATATGCCGCCCTTCTCCCGAAGGACTCGGGGCGGCTTACAGAATTAAAAGAATACAATGTTAAATATATAAAAATAAATGCAATCCAGTATACAATGCAGTGCACTAGCTAAGTGCACCACCAAGGCTCACTTCTTGCACTAAAGAGGGAAGAACTTTTCTTGTAAAGTAACAAAGGCTGCAATTAGAGCAGGTGTAGTTTCTCCATAGGTTAAGAAAATATTGATGACATTTCTGTGTAACTCGATAGTTATATACTGTAGCTAGTTCTATTCTCATATTGTCTCACCAGCTTATTATATATTTAGCACCATCTTCCTGAATCTACCAATCTAAGCAAAGCTATCATTCTGCTTTGGAGGCCCTGTGAATAAGACTGAGTCTGGAGCATTCTGGGAATTTTTCAAACAACTTATTTCTCTATTATTATCACATTAGACAGAAGAGACGTATTGAAAATCGGATCAAGGAGAAGGAAGAAAAAATGAAAGGCATTGCTACTAATCAACAAGATTATTTTTCTGTTCTTCCTGATGCTGTAAAGCCAACAAAGGCAAGCTATAAGAAAATGTTAATTGATAATTATCTTCATTATATTGTTTGGTTTAAAAGTAAAATATAGGAAAAAATAATAAGGTAAAATATAGTAAAATATCGTATAGAAGTGGACTAAGTGATGCACTAGTCCACTTTTTTCTCATTCATTCATTTTCACTCTGGACTTGATTTGTGTTTCCTAATGTTCCAGAAAAAACCCTCATTTGTCTGTAAAGACAGATATAATATGGTCAATACATAATAGTTCTACAAGAAAACATTCTATCATCCTTATTTAAGACAGAAGCATCAAATATATCTTGTTAGAATGTAGACTTTCGAAATTGAAAAAATGATTCAGCATGCAGTATATACAATTGAACTTGACAGCTTCATATATTCCCTTTGCATTGTTTTTGACTGATGATGGGACTCACAGAAGCAGATTAAATGCGGTGGAATAATATGCTATAGAAAATGGTAACTAGGTAATTTGTTAATTGAAAAACATACAAGTTGTCCTCAGTTAACAGTCACTCATTCAGCTATTGTTTGAAGCGCTGCATGAGTGGAGGTTATGGCCCATCCTTGAAGTTCAGCCACTCCAGCATCTCCATGGTCACATGATTGTGATTTGAGTGCTTGGTTCACATTTACGATTACAATCAAGCTATCACAATTTGTGATCCTCCATGGCAACTTCCCATAATAAAGTCAACGTGGAAACCAGTTGGGAAGGTTGGAAGTTCTTGGGTACATCCTTCCCACCCACATACCTTTCTGTAGCTTCCCTTGTTCAGCACCTCTGAACAGGGGAACAACACCTCATTAATTGTTTCAGATTTGATGGGATGTGTGTGTGTATGTGTGTTTGTATTTTAAATGTTGTGTTTACTGGTGTTTCTGTATTTTAAATTCTGAATTTCTTTTATTGGTCTGGGACTATAATTAAATCTTGCTTAATCTTCTTGTTCCCTAGCAATATATACTGAAAAATTCTATTAATGTGCTGAAGTATATTACTTACATTAAATCACTTGTATACATTTAATCATTCTTGTTCTTGCCTCAGGAATCCCAAGCTGAATTAAGTGCTGGCCTGTGTGATGCCAATTCATTACCAAGTAAGTTTTTTCAGCAAAAAAATTGTCTTGAAAGATTGAATGTTCTTTCCAGTTTTATATTTCTCTTGAATGGCAATGGTTGCCTGTATAGACTGGATATGGAATTTCTCACGAGGAGCCGTTAATCTTTGCTCAAATGATTCATGGAAAACGTTCAGAAGTCTATCTTGGCCTCTATATTTAAGTTATTTTTACTGATAGTGTAATTGCTGGTAAGAGATGCATTTTCAAACAGGTTCTGGCTTAGAGTTCTAGTCTTTCAATCGTGCTTATAAATTCTACTAATTTCCCCTTAAAGTATGCTAATTACAAGAGCATTGGGGTCACTGTAAGAGGGAACAGAGTAATTGTTTATTCATGTATTGAATTTATATCCCTTTTTTTGTCCATGCATCACCCTAATACAGACCATAAAACATAAAAATAAATACAGTACATTGTAATTTAAATCATAGATTAAATTAAAAATCACCATCGTCAGAACCTGTTCGATTAATAATTAGAAAGCTTGTCATCTTCCTGAACACGAGGTGTGAGGGCCCATTCCCTTTATCAATGGGAAGGAAAAAATCCTTCCCGTGTTTCTTCAACAAGGAAAAACAGTTCTCTTCTCACCCTCAGCTGATTAGCTAGTTGCTTGGACGGAACAGAGAAATACAGATTTATTTACTCTCATAATGAGGATGCATAAAATGTAATCTTAAAATTGGCTGTAGTTCCCAGATTTATTGCTATAGCTAAAGTAATTAAACTCTCTTCACAGGCAGTGGAGGGGAAGCTTTTGAGTGATTTAATAGAACATAATTACAGCCAGGTTTGGGAGGAATTAGCGTTTGACAGTAAAGCTTTTATTACCTCGTGTCTCTTTTTAATCCGTCTCCCTCTCCTCTCTCAGTCTCTCACACTGCAAAATTGAGCTTTACTGACTTCAACCTGCTTCAGAACAATGGTACGTCAAGACAAGTGTTCTGAGAGGCATCCGAAGGGTTGCTCTCAGAGCCCATCTACTTGTTTTCACCATTAGAAAACTAAGGGAAAAAATGCAGGTGACAAACACAATTGGTAGGCAGACCTGCAGAGGAAAAAAAATTAAACCTGGGTACTGTTCTGCTCATATTCTTCATAACCCCTGCCCCCCTCTCCTCTCCCTTGAGCAGATATCTAGATTTTGTCCACTTTCAGGCAAATGGCTGAAGTGATGCAATTAGCAATAGCTTATGAAATAGTGTTTTTTGTTTTTGAATTGGATAATAATCCTATCTTTCTATTATTTTAGAATCAGATACGTATGTTTCATCAGCAGCACTACATTACCTGGCTTCTGTAGGAAAAAAGACTGCAGATCTTCAGGACGCTAGCACAAATACAGCAGATCTGCAGAACGCTAGCACAAATACAGACACTGGTAAAACTCTTGCAAGAAATTATTGTGACTGTTTTCTTAAAGCTTTGAAAATGAAATGGTAGATTGCAAAGTAACAATTGTGTAAGATAAATGCCCATCCAAACGCTTTCATTTCTGCATTTCTAATTTGTTCTGCTCTACAAAATTACCTAACCTTTCACTCTTGAATAAGCGCCTTGATAATAATTTAGCAGGATACATTCTCCTCTTGATTCATCTTGATCTTATGTTTTTCTCCTGGGAATAAAGTTCTGAAATCATCTCAGAATATACAAACTGTATCAGAAGAATTAATTGATGTATCTGTTGGGAATCAATCAGTCGCTTCTGCATCTGTAACAGGTGTGTTTTCTTTCAAAGTATTTTTGAAGAAGCACAAAATTCTGTGTTTCAGAAATAAACAAATATTATCATGGTGGGATACAGAGTTTCAAGCTCTGAGTTATGAGCCTTTTGCTGACATAAAAGAGGGGAAAAAACATTGAGTTTTATTCTCCCATTGCTATTTTCTTCTTCACCAAGCTGTCCCCAGGGGTGAATTAAAGAGGGGCTGAAGGAAACTGTATAGGAATGATAAGAAACATGGAGCCATAAAATTAAATAAAGCCAAAAATGACCAGGTCTTGTGAGAGTTCAGAAATTTTGCCATTGACAAAAATTTAGCAATTTAGATTAAAGTACCAAAACTTCACAATATCACGTGACATCTTGATGTTGAGATTTTTCTTTTAAAATGTTTATTTTGTGAAGTCTGCTGCCTGAGAAATTCCCAACCACTGTTTTATGGGGAACTGATTGAAACAATCTTCCTGTCTGGGAGCTGGAGATATTTCTAAATTGTCATCAAAGGCAAATAGATCATCCATTCAAGAAACAAGCAGCTCTAAATTGATTTTTTTCTGACTTTAAATTTATCCATTAGATACTCAACAATTCTTATAAAATCTCATTATTTCCAGAAGTATCTCTGATATATGAAAAATAGAATGTTTATCTGCTAAAGCTTTCTGACTTTATATATCTTTTTCTCATCAATCAAGTTGAAAAATCACATCAGGATGTTATAACAGAATCAGAACAAAGAATTGCTGAAACTAATAAAAATCAGCCAATCATTTCTGCTTCTGCTTCTGCTTCTGCAACAGGTGTGCTTTCTGCTTATCTACTCTGAAAATACATTACCAAATTTCACTGTCTTTAAATTTTAAAAGATAGATGTTATATACTAGTTTTATAATATTGTGCAAAGGAATACTTTATTTTATCCAATGAATGAGGGGCTACTGTATTTATTACTATTATATAATGCTGTGGTTGATTTATATGTTACTGTTCTCTTAGCTGCATAATCTGTGATTGTTGTACAAAATATAGAGCTCCTGAATATTAATATTAAACATTAAACATGCACTTAAATTTACATTTAATGACTTGGGTGTGCATACGAATTTAGCGTATCCAAAGCATGCTTAGTGTTGTTTGTTTTGTTCCTGCAATTTAGAACTTAAAATACATGTTCAGAGTTTTCTTCCACTGTTAGAGAAAATTGGAATACCTGCAGTTGTTATCTTGATTGGACTTTATTAAAGGTTACGATCAGGATGCTTTTTGATAGTTGTAGTCATACCCAATCTCTTTTGTGAGGAGGGTAAAGGTCACCATGGATGAAGCAAGGAAGCAGCTACCCAAACTCAATATTTTCAAGTATTTTTTCATAAAGTGAGCCTCATTTGTTTTTAAGTAAATTTAGCTTAAGGCTCACATCACAAGAGTTTTTTTCCTTGGGTGTACCTGTATTTCCGACTTCTAAATGGTAATTAAACCATGCCATCAACTTTAAACAACAGTAAGATGCTTCAAGGACCTTAACAAAAGAGTTTCAGGAAACACACGTAACCTTAGAAATTCGTTTGCTTACCCTTTATTTGGCTGTCAAAAAAAAAATAATCTTGCTCTGCAGTTACATTTTTAGCATTTCAGTATTCATCGCAATGCTGTTTATCTTTCCAAGTAGTCTTTGTCAGCTCTTCGAGTTGCATTTTAACCTTGGGTGACTTTTAACCGTGTTCTTTCCTTCTATAGAACTGTTGCCTTCTTGCGTTCCTCAGACTTTGCCGCCAGAGTTGTATTTCAACTTTAAGTCAGCCAGCGCAACTACAGAGACACCTTTGCCATCTTCATCTGATTTGGTCAGTCAATGAGAAACATCTCCTGAAAATGCAGCCATCTACCTAAATCAGGGGTATCAAACTCAAGGCCCGGGGGGTGCTTAGATCTGGCCCACGGTGCCGCCCTGGAAACAGCAAAGAACCAGCCCACAGTGCCTCTGTCACCAAAAATGGGCTCCCAAGCATTGTTTTCGGCTGGGACAGCCTCCTGCAACCCTCTGCCAGAGAAAACGAAGCTTGGGAGGGCTGCATGCCAAAAATGGAGGTTGGGAGCCCGTTTTCGCTGGCAGAGCGCACAGGCCATCACAGGCACGCCCGACACAAGTGGCATTGAGCTGGCCATGGCCACCCTGGCCACACCCATGCAGGCCCCCCAAGGTGAAACATAACCCTGATGCGGCCCTCAATGAAATCAAGGTTGACACCCCTGGTCTAAACTATTCAGTAAATTTGTCAGTTACAGGAGGAGAGAGGTTCAGTTCTTCAGTGCAGTTTTATAAATATTTAATAGTTTAATTATATTTTGGTTTGTTTGTTTATTTGTTTGTTTTAATATATGGTGTAGGCTGAACAGAGATATATCAGTGTGACTGATATAGAGTCTGGTGATCTTCTCAAGGATTTGCCAGTTAAATCTGAGCCTGCTGCACAGCCTATTGTCACGCAACCTGTGAAGTCTGAATTCCCAGCTTCCACAAAGCTGTATTATCCAGCAGTCTCTGTTACCAGTGTATTACCACTGGATGAATTTGAGAGACAAGGTAAACATCTACCATTTTTGTTTCATAACAATTTGCTTTCCAAATGTACTGATGAAAACACTGGGAGGGGGGAGGGGATCATGTAAAACCTGACAGGAATGTAGCATCTCTATCTCTCTACGCTGAGAGCTTGATGGCACTTTGTGAGTATGCTTTGAAATTTTGTAGCAAAATAAAACTTTATTGTGACTTTAAATTAAGCCCTTTTCAGGTAGTCCTCAACTTATGGCCATACTTTAGCCCAAAATTAAGTGAGTTTTGGTCCCTTTTACATCCTTTCTTGAAACAGTTGTTAAGTGAATCTCTGCAGTTGATTAGTTATTAACCTGGTTATTAAGTAAATATGGTTTCCCATTGACTTTGCTTGTCAAGAAGGTCACAGAAGGTGATCACATGACCTTGGGACATAGCAACAGTTATAATATGAACCAGATGCTAAGCATCTGAATTTTGACCACATCATGGGGCTGCTGCAAAAGTTGTTAACTGAAAAAGGTCATAAGTCACTTTTTCAGCGCTGTTGTAACTTTGAACTATCACTAAATGAACTGTTGTAAGTGGAAAACTACCTGTAATTGGCTGCATGTGGAAATATTTTGTCCTTTTTTTGTCTTTGTTTGATTGAAAGAAAAGAGTCTCGAAATTGAATTATCTCTACTACCACCAAGAATAACAGAGGAAGAAACTGTTGGTGATCATCTTACTTCAAATCTCCTTCATGAAGATTTTTCCAGTATTTACACAGGACAGTTGGGTCAAAAGATCAGTAGACAGCATTTTTCTGGAAAACTACAAGAAATGGATAGACAACTATCGTACTTACAAAATTTGACAGAAAAAATTGAGAAAGAATATAGCACTACTAAATTGGTATATTTCATTTCATGTTTTTATTTTAAATCCTTCTCCCCTTGGTAATAGTATATTTATATATGTTGAAATAGATTGCAATTATATGTGCTTCCAACTGGTCTTTGATGTGATACAAGATTTCTGGCTAGTAATGAGTTACTTAGAAAACTTAGTCGGAAAGTTAGGGATATAAATGAATTTACTGTGATTGAAAAAAAATACTTCATTGATCAGTAATAAATTCAATTATAATTAATTTTAATCAATTTTAATTAAAAGAAAATGAAATGCAAATGCATGTAAAGTGTAGAATTTTATTACTGCTTTCATTGTGAGGACAGATATTGGCAAAAATAATAAACTGTAATAAACTCAATGTTAAAAGCATAGACATACTTGCTAATTTACAAAAGAAACTTCTGCAGATGTGAACAAAAATCAGCAAAGGAGAGATTTTTTTTTAATATTAACAGTTGTATTTTTTTCAATATATTTGGGTTAACCTTAGACTTGTGTATTAATTGAAATGGAAAAGAGATGCTTAGAAAAAGACATATATATTATAATATTTATTACAGTATATACAGATATAGGTGAGAAGTGCTGCGTGTCACAAGTGTCTCTTTTTTACAGTTTGGGGAAACAGCAAAAGATGTCAGTGTGATACCTGAGCAAGAAGAAGATGACATATTGTTCTTTGCACCAGGTGTTCAGCTTTGCAAAGCAGGTGAGTTTACTAATTGAGGGTTGGGTTGAAGATATTATGACTGTAGGGCAATTTGATATGGAAGGGAATAGGTGATTTAGAATATATCTCCCTTTACATAAAAGGAACACATAGAAGAGATTTGGTAGATATATAGGGAAGAAGAGAAGTCTGATCTGAGGTTACAGTGGGGATAAGAATTTCCGTCACTAAGCAGTGCAGTCATAAATCACAATGTCATTTGACTGCATCACTTAGTAAAGGCAATTTGAGCAGTCCCAGTTGCTTACATAACCCAAGGATAAGGTGGGATTTTAAGTTCACATGATTGCAATTTATGATTTTCTATAAGATTCCCCATTGACTTTGCTTGTGGAAATCAGCAGGGAATGTCAGAAATCATGATCATGTGACTGTGGCTTGTTACAATCATAGTCACCTGATTGTGATCAAAGGACCAGTCATAAAAAACATTTGTTCAGCACCATCATGTCTTTGTGTGGTCACTGAACAAATGGTCATAATCCCAGGACAGATTTTAAAGATCAAAGCCAGAACTGGAACTGAACTTGGACATTTGCTATGGAAGTTTATTAATTCTGGTTATAATGTTACTTAGTCTTCCAACTCCAACCAGCAGTCTTATAACTCTGTTTTGGACCACAAACGTTTGGGAAGCTACCAATGGAAAATAAGCGTGGCCAAGTTGCTTTCATCTTGAGTGACTGAGTGACAATAACTGCAGTTGAGAAGAGTTGTTAATGATACTGAAATATTTTGGTTTTTTAAGTGATGCTATGGTATCAGTAGGCATGTCCTGAGTTTTAAAGGAATATCACCCCTTTATTGCCCATCAACCCACGTGCCATAATAAATCCGCACTCAATTCTTTGTTGTACTTGCTGTAAGAAAGGAACATAGCTTCTATCCTGGATGTCACATAGCTTTTTATATGGTACCCCTTTTAACTTTGGTTTCACTCTGTCCTTCTGTTCAACTAGAACGTTATTCAACCCGTATAAAAGTGGAGAATTTTACAGAGGAAAAAGACTTCTTAGAAGCAGAATCTTCCCCAAAGGATTTCATTGCCTTAAAAACACCTTCTGTTTCACCTTCACTGTCAGCTGCTAATAATCCCAGGGTCAACAAGTTGTTTTCTGGTACTACTCTTTCTTGTTTTTTTGTGTTTTATTTGATAATGTTGTAAACCATCTTTTTAGTTGTTTATAGAATATGTTATTTGCAAGTAGCATATCCATATTTTTACATTAAATTCAATCAGAGCAGAGCTGGAAGGGACCTTCGAGCTTCTATCGCATAAGGAAGTCTCAGTCAGTGTGACCCATAACATTCTTTGACTTGACTTGAAAGGAAATACTATTTTGAGTGATTAATATTTTAATTAATTTTATTAATAAACCAGGCTAAACGTTGATTTATTTTTATTAACCCTAAAAGTTAGTGATGATTTTTGTTTTTGTTTTTATAGAAGTCATTTTTGAAATGGAAGAAGAAGTTGAGAGGTATGTATGACGAAATATTTCAGAAGCATTTACTAAAGTGGGGAGAGTCATATTGGGGGATTTCCTACCACTCTGCTATCGGTATACCAGCTTTGGAAATAGATTCTATCCTCTACTTAGATTCTATCCTCTACTTAGTAGACGATTTCAAAATTATGGGAAGAAGTTCTTTTATATTGATTATACATACTAAAGTTTTTATTAAAGAGCCAAATTTGACTTAAAGGTTTTCCTTAGGATACAACCACTCATTCAGCAACCATACAAAGTTAACAATGACACTGAATGAGGGGAACTTGTAATCAGTTCGGAGATTCCAGCCATCACTGCTTTCCTGGGGTCATCGGATCGCAATCTGGATGCTCAGTGCGCAAGGCGTGATCATGATGTTGCAGCAAGCCATGGTCATGTCATAATTTGTAACGTTTTTCCAACTTTCCACAATCAAAAGCAATGGAGAAGCTGGCAGGAAATCAGAAATCGCTCCCACCACTTTTTCACCCACCCGCACATTGGAGGCCTGCCTGCAGCAGCCCTTATGCTTCTCCTGCCCTGTATGGCCTGCCAGCTCTGTCCTACTGCCTGTTCCCCAGCAAGGCCTAGCAAGTTCCCTTTGGCAGATCAGGTTCTACTGCTCTGCCAAGCTCACTGTGTCCGTCCCAGGACTGTGCCTTTGCCTAGCCCCAGATCCCAGGTCAGCAGTGGGAGGAAGAAGATGGCAATGTCGGGTGGGGGGTGCCAAATAGGTCACAGTAATGTGCAGGGCAGCCGAAAAGTCAGAGGAAATAGACATGTGGGGGAGCTGGAGTCCACGCTCAGGTTGTAGATGCAGGCTGGTTGCCAAGAACCTGAATTCTGATCATGTGACTGATGGGGCGCTGTAACAGCCATCACAAATATTTGTTCACTGCCCTGTCAGTTCAAAAGATGGCTGAATGAATAGTCATTAATTTTATTTATTTATTTATTTTTATTTTATTTAAATTTCTATGCCGCCCTTCTCCCGAAGAACTCGGGGCGGCTCACAATAAA
>JANHFM010002059.1:65286-81771 GCA_032468115.1 Grayia smithii
CTTCCTCTCTTCTTGATAGTGCTTAGGTATATATACAATATATTTTCTGCCATCAATTTGCACTTGACAAACCAAGCTTCACCAGACAGAGATATTTAATTCAGGCCAAACAATGGTTAAGGCTTAATCCCATCAAAATGGCAATGTAGCATTTCACATTTATCTTCACAAAAGCCAGCACATAATTCTTTTAATAAAAATGCAGAGAACATAAAGCAAAATCCCCACCCCGCCAGTTCATAACAACTGAGCATAGTGGTTTTTCACATTTGTCTTACGCATGCTTATAATAAATATTTCTCTGACTGTCAGTCTTTTTAAAAGCCTTTTCTTGATGTTGGGGAAAAAGAATAATAGTTGTTTACAATATTCCTGATGTTTAATTCATTTTTCCCTCCCTTGTAATTATTTTGCTCTTTGTATGCAATAGAACAATTTGCAAGGGGGGGCGGGGGAAGAAGCATTGAAAATAAGGGTTTGATTTGCTTTTTTTAAGCTTTACAGAGAATTGTTTTAGGAAGAGAATTATTTTTATGCCATCTCCTGCTTTTCAGGTATGTAAATGGACAAAAAGAAATTTGTAAGTAGAATAATCTAGTTGTTGTTGTTTACCATATACAATGGTAAACCTTACCCATTTTCTGCTTGAGGTTACTGCATGATTACATTGTCAGCTGAATTTTACTCCAGCATCCAGCATTGAAACAAAATGTTCCACTACATTTGAAGGAAGAAGAAACAAAATATGTAATATACAAAGCTGCAATCTGAAAATATAAGGAAGTGGAACCTTCTCTGTTGTTACAACGCAAGAGAGGAAATGACATCATTTGTCAAATTAACTGAAATTATTTGTAGAACCTTTTATTGGTTCTCAGTGGGGATGCAGTGGCCCAGTGGCTAAGATGCTGAGCTTGTCAATCGAAAGTTCGGCAGTTCAGTAGTTCGAATTCCTAGTGCTGCATAAGGGTGTGAGCTCCCATTACTTGTTCCAGCTTCTGCCAATTTAGCAGTTGGAAAGCATGTAAAAAATGCAAGTAGAAAAATAGGAGCCACCTATGGTGGGAAGGTAACAGCGTTCCATGTGCCTTTGGCATTTAGTTATGCTGGCCACATGACCATGGAGATGTCTTGGGACAGCGCAGGCTCTTTGGCTTTGAAACGGAGATGAGCACCGCCCCCTAGAGTCGGGAACAACTAGCACATACGTGCGAGGGGAACCTTTACCTTTATTTGTAGAACCATTTATTGGTTCTCAGCAACTTCCAGGATTATTCTACCCAAATTATAAAAATCAGCTATTGTACTTAGAGTGTTTATTGTGGTCATTATTATCAGGATTTGAAAGAACTGTGTCACAATGCACAGGAAAAGTTAAACAATTTTCAGGATATAGGCAAATCAATCAAAAATGTTGTTGGGGTTTTTTGAGAACTTTTTATTAAAGTAATACACTAATCATTTCTAATAAAATTGGCCTGTAAATTTAGGAAAACAATTTCCAGTGGAATAAGACAGATTTGCTAACTGTAGTTTTATGGAAGAAAGGATTGAAAACAAAATTATTTTGGTACTTGTTTTGAATCAATGCAGAACAATTTTTAATCCAATGAACATGTCTAATCAATTAATACTTAGTTGGCCAATTTGTCTTTTTAATGGTACATTACAAATATAATTAAATAGTAGTTGGAATGATTATTAAAAGGAATAGTTTGGGTTTATGCACTTATGTGTGTGTATAATATAATTTATGTGCATTTCTGTATGAATATATAATTAAAAGTTAAACAATAGAAATATATAAAATGCAAGTAGAAAAAGAAAAAAGAAAATTAAAGAAGTGACTTCTGATATTCTTTACAGACTTATGAACAAATGCTTACCATTTCTTCCCCTTTAGAATTAGATTTTACTTCTTTCCATAATCAACTCTTTTTAATCCATAAATTCAGAAATTATCAATTCAGTTTTGCCCATTTTCAACAAAAAGTCCAGAAACACTTTCCAATCTTTTATAAAAGTACTTATTATGTTTCCTTTAATCACACAAGTCTTTTTTTTTTTTAATTTCTGCATGTTCTGCATCTTCATTGTCCCTCCTCCATTGGATATTGTAAAGTGTATTTTCAAGTAAAAGTAAAGTTTCCCCCAATTCTAGGGGGCAGTGCTCATCTCCGTTTTAAAGCCGTAGAGCCAGCGCTGTCTGAAGATGTCTCCGTGGTCATGTGGCCGGCATGACTAAATGCCAAAGGTGCATGGAACGCTGTTACCTTCCCACCAAAGGTGGTCCCTATTTTTCTATTTGCATTTTTTACGTGCTTTTTAACTGCTAGGTTGGCAAAACCAATGACAAGGAACAGGAGCTCACCCTGTTACATGGCGCTAGGTATTCGAACCGCTGAACTGTCAACCTTTCAATCAACAAGCTCAGTGTCTAAGCCACTGAGCCACCATGTCCCCTAAAGATTGTATAGGCAGTAGTAAATAGGCAGTAGTATTGCCATTGTATAAACTCTGGTTTCTCCATTAGAAACAATAGAGACATGTAACATACTCATACAAAGAAAGACATATATCTAATGCATACCCATATAAAGGAAAACAATGCATTAAAAAACAACTATTTTAACTCTAAATAAATAGATATTTGTTTAGCTATAAATAAGGAGGAATTTGCCTTCACTCTAAGGCAGGGGTGTCAAACTCACAGCCAGTCCCGTGTTAGCGAAGGGAGGGTTGGAAGTCACAATACATCATGTAACAACAACATGACGATGCAAGTTTGACACCCCTGCTCTAAGGTAAGGAATCCTTTATTAGTAATAAGCTAGTGTATCTATTTCATTGATGATTGGCTGCATATTTAAACTTCAGAACCCTATAAAAGGGGAAAAAAGAGAAACTATGCACAGCCCCCACCCACCCAAAACAACTTGATAAATTTGGATGAATAAACATATCTTTGGCTCTCTATTGATCATCTGATTTGCCTTTTTTTCCATCTTGGAAGAAACCAAGAGAAGGTGTTTCGATCATTATGAGACATGTCCAAAGAGTCTACAGCTGTCAAATAAGTTATTGGGGGAATAAAGTATTCTTCACAAAAATTGAGGTGCTGTTCAAATGAGGCAAGCAAGAACTTGCCCTTATTGGTCATAGCTGGAAACTGTCAGTCTCTTACTGCTTTTTTGATACCTGGTAACAAGTGCTTTATAGTCATCCCTTAGTTTTGGGCAAAAATACAAAACCCTTCACTCTTTGTTAAAATTATTCATTCATTTTTTTTTTCTATCGAACAGCTGTGACTTGTACCAAAGAATCGTAGAAATGCAATTTGCCAAAGAAACCAAGATTCCTTTTTTGTCACCTAAACACAATACAAACATTCACAGGGGAACTGTGTAACCGTTTAGCAATTTCAAGCCATTGTTGAAATAAGCTTACTTTTTTCTTTATTATAATTTTGTTTATGAAGTATCTGTACATTACCATAGCAGATTGTCTTTAAATGAATGAATCACTACATGATCCCAACTACTTAGCTACATCTGTTATGTAGTAAATTGCCCTGTGTGCCACATGCATAATAAAGAGTGGGGGGGAGTATATTTGTTCCTAATACAGGCCTCATTATGTGACAGTACACGAATAGTCAGGACAGATGGATCAGCTGCAATACTATAAAATTTAGATATAAAACTTGTTTATATTTCCAACGAAATGAATGCAATAAATCAGTTGTTCTGAGAAAGTGACATGTATATGCTATTTAACTTCCAAGTGAGATTTTTTTTTAAAAAAAAAAAAAGCTTATTTATATAGTAGAAAAATAGGGAGTTTGCTTATCAGATGATAGTTTCTTTTTAGAGGACTTCTAATTATTTCTCTTGGCTTTTGTTTTTTGGAAAAAATTATATTCTTCTTTATAGTTTTAGATTGCTTGAAACTGTTGTGACATTGTCATATCCAGAGGGGCTGCTTTCTGTTCTAATACAATTCAGTCAATTAGAATAATTAGCAGATGTTAAAGAGGAGGAAAGGAAAGGAAAGGAAAGGATAGGAAAGGAAAGGAAAGGAAAGGAAAGGAAAGGGGAAGGGGAAGGGGAAGGGGGATGGGAAAGGCTCAAACACACACAAAAAATAGCTTCAGTACAGCAAGCTATAAATCTGAGTCTGAATATGATTTTTTTTCTGAAAAACACCACAGGAAGTACATATACTGAAACCAATTTTAATGGTCTGCCAAAAAAGAAGACAAGGAGAGTAAAGGGAATTAAGATCACCACATTTGTGAAGAAATAAATCTATTTTAAAACGAACAGGATTACTTCAGATGCTCCCAATCAATATTGTATACCAAAATTCTAATTTAAATAGACTTTTATCCATTTCAAGTTATATCACACTAAATTCCTGAAGTTCAAGAATGGTGTTATAGAAACTGCCTTGTGAAAGAAACCCTTTTTATATAGTTAGATTCCTTTTGTGGAAGAGAAAATAAAAAAAGACAACACTAAGAATTATTTAAAAATACCTTACATTAATTCAGACAATTCCTTCTTCAGGCTGAGTGTTGTCTATACTGAGTGGGAAGTTCTTCTCCAGATTGTCAAACAAGAACTTTTTGCAGCTGGAATCTTTTGCAAATTATAGGCACTATTTCTCTGAACTGTTCTATTTCTCCAAAACAATCACCTTCAGATAGCGTTTTGAGAGAGCATTTTAAGAGGACCAGCATTGCTTTCCATCTCTGTGGGATTATCCACCAGCTCATCTACCCAGAACCCATTGTCTAATAGTTCTGAGTATTCCACATAGTCTAAGACAGTGGTTCTCAACCTGTGGGTCGGGACCCCTTTGGGGGGTCAAATGACCCTTTCACAGGGGTCGCCTAAAACCATCGGAAAACACTTATTTCCGATGGTCTTAGGAACCAAGACACCACTCCTCTATCCATCTCCAGGCGAGTCTAATAGTCCTATTAGGTCCTATTCCAAGATTTTCGTTAGATTTGGGCCATTGCACTTGTGAGAAAGGTCGAGGAAACACCTGCTTTTCAGGTGCTTACATTACAATTCATAATAGTAGCAAAATTACAGTTATGAAGTAGCAACAAAAATAATTTTATGGTTTGGGGGGGTCACCACAACATGTGGAACTGTATTAAAGGGTTGCGGCATTAGGAAGGTTGAGAACCACTGGGCTAAATGAAAGAAGAGAGCAACAGCTGAGCAGACAGCTAACCCTCTTATTTTTATTCAACTCTCTCTTCCGATACCGATTTCCTTGCTGGGCTAAACTGAACATATATGTGGCAGCTCCAAGTGCTTAAGCAAGGAACATCTGTACAGGTAGTCCTCGACTTACGACCACAACAGAGCCTCAAAATTTATGTTGCTAAGTGAGACAGTGTTGAGTGAATTTTGCCTCGATCTTTCTTGACACAGTGATTAAGTGAATCGCTGCAGGTTGGTTGTTCAGTGTATCTGGCTTCCCCATTGACTTCGCTTGTCAGAAAGTGGCAAAATTTGATCCCATGACCCCGGGTCACAGCAACCGTCATAAATATGAGTCAGTTGCCAAGAGTCTGAATTTTTAATCACATGACCATGAGGATGCTGCAATGGTCATAAATATGAAAAGCGGTCATATGTCCAGTGCTGTTGTAACTTTGAAGAGTCTCTAAATGAACTGTTGTAGATCGAGGACTACCTATATCACATAGAGGTGGAAGGGAAGAGTGTAGGCATGCAGGAGAATATAGATACCTTCTTCCACTCTCCCAACATAATGCCTTAATTCTCTACAGGAGGGGTGTCAAACTGGCGGTCCATGGGCCAGATGAGTCACACGCAGGCCACGCCCACCCCAACTCCATGAAGGGGAAAAAAATGTCACAATACATCACGTGACGGCAACGTGACACCGTGAGTTTGACACTTGTGCTCTACATTTCTCTTTCAGGAAACTATTCTGGCAGCCAATTCTCAATACCCAAAGTAGGCTTGGTTACTGGAGAGAAATAAGCTCAGGACTACCACCTCAGCTTTTCTATATGGTTCAAACTGCACTGCTTGGTCTTATTTGACTATGAACCTTTTAATTTACCACTCCTTCTGCCATATGGCCATTGATTGCTGAAATTAAAATAGGCTGAAAGGAAATCTTGATCTATTAATAGTATCTAAGTAAACTATGGGGGACGCGGTGGCTTAGTGACTTAGACGCTGAGTTTGTCGATTGAAAGGTCGGCAGTTCAACGGTTCGAATCCCTAGTGCTGCATAACGGGGTGAGCTCCCATTACTTGTCCCAGCTTCTCCCAACCTTCGAAAGCACGTAAAAAATGCAAGTAGAAAAATAGGGACCACCTTTGATGGGAAAGTAACAGTGTTCTGTGCGCCTTTGGCGTTTAGTCATGCTGGCCACATGACCATGGAGATGTCTTCTGACAGCACTGGCTCTTCGGCTTTGAAACAGAGATGAGCCCCGCCCCCTAGAGTTGGGAATGACTAGCACATATGTGCGAGGGGAACCTTTACCTTTTAAGTAAACTATAAAATATTAGTAAGGGTTTCTGACTAACAATAGCAGCCACAAAATAATTTTCTTTCCCCCACCACTAGTCTTAAATATTATTGCTGAAATTAAGAAAGTTTGGGTGAGCACACAGAATGGATTTTGGGGCAATAATTCTAGGAGCTACATTCAATCCCGAGTCTAAAAACAATGCTATAGGTTCCCTAATTCTGAGTATGTCAGACAAATCGTAGATCAATTCTACGTCCATCCATCTGTACAGCAAACTATTTCTGATAAAATATGACAACCAACTCTTGTAAATTCTAATAAAGGAGAATATGTGTAGCTCAGGGTTGACACAAAGGGTCCTTGGTGCTCTCTGAGCTTCCTTGTTTTCTCACAGAGTTTTCACTAGAACTGATGATGTTACCTAGTTTGGGTAATGAAATGTCTGCGAGAAAACAAGCAAGCTCAGAGAGCACCAAGCACCCCTCTGGCAAATGCTGCAAGCCCATTGCCTGCATCCAAACCTGTTAACATATCCAAAGAAGCTTGTTGGTCCTTGGATGCTTTGCCTTAAGAGGCCCACCTGCATCATAACTTTGAGACGATCCAGGGGCGCGGTGCCTGTTCGAGACACAGCCCCAGCAACTCCACCTGACAAAAGCTGTTTCCACCACTGGCCAGTCTTCTTCTCTTCTTCAGTGAATTCATCAGGAATAGTTAAACTATCTCCAATATCTAATACCTGTTAAAATGCAAGAGAGAGAACGAGAAAGAGCAAGCAATGGCTTAAATTCAATCTGCCTTTATTTCAACAAAGAGATTTTGATAAAACACAATTATATTCAACTTAAAATCGAAAAGAAGCATACACAATACATTCTAAAACCCATTATTTCAAAAACTATCGTATATCCAAATAATTTAACATTTTTGACTTGAATATGGCTGTAATAAAGACATCATCTAGAACAGACAGTGGCCCCCTAATTTTTGGGCACCAGGGGCCAGTTCCATGGAGAAAGGTTTTTCCATGGACAGGAGGGGCGTGGTTTCGTGTGCTGCCTGCATCCCACGGATGAGGCTTCACCTGTTTGTGTGGCCAGTTTCTGGCATGCTGCGGATCGGTGCTAGTCCATGGACCGGGGGTAGGGTACCCGTGATCTAGAAAGCATTTTACATTCCTGGGCAAGGCTGAAAATCTTGCTATATGATTACAAAGAATGTCTTTGCACTGATATTTAAAAAAGGACTAAGATTAAGCTTTTTAAAGTATTATTAAGACAATGATTTATTACTTCATCCTAGCTTTTTTAAAAAAAAAAACTCCAGTCAATATTGTGTATTTTTCATATATAACTTCAAGTTATCAAAGCAAGAAGTACTATCAGGAATACTTAGATGACTCTTTAATATATGTTTAAACAAGAAACCTTCAGGGTTAGAGAGCATTTTTTACTCAAGGTCAACACTGGCAAATTTGTATTTTAAAATGTGAAACCACAATCTCTTATTTATTTATTTACAATTATAGGACCACCTATCTAATTTATATACAATGATTCTGGGCAGCTCACAAGAATACAATAAAACAAAATAATCATAAAACCAACATCAAACCAACTCCCAATACCCAAAAACAAAATTCTGGGGAAACTGGCAGAAAGGTGGCCAATGATGATCACGTGATTGTGAGATACTGCAACTGGTCATAAGAGTGAACCAGATGCCAAGAATGCAGATCACAATCACGTGACTGTAGGGGTGCTGGGACAGCTAGAATTCTAAGGACCAGCCATAACTGTGAGTCGTTCAGCACTGTCGTAACTTTGAACACTTTGCTGAACAAATGGCTGTGTCTATCTATTTTAGTTGTCAATCCTCTCCCTGCTTCAAATTTCATCCACATTTTAGATCCCTTTCCCAGTCAAGGTGCAAATGGATGTCAAAGCAATCATTCTAATTCTAGAAAGAAAGAAAAAAATCAATAGTACTTTGTTCTGAATGAAATGAAACTGAATAGAATTTTTTTTTTTTACTTGTGAATTTTACTCTGGAAATCAAGAAATCACCAACTCTTACATCCAAGAATGGAGAGGTATATTTACTTTTCGGGAATCTCTTACAAATATTTATCATTCCTGCAGGCTACAGAGCAGAAATAGGTTTAGTTCATAACATCTACTACAAAATCTGTTGCTTATGACTACACCTGCACCCTTGCATGGCTATAAGCTGTTCAACTAAGTGCACAGCTGAACAGCCATCAAGAAGCAAAATGAGTCCACCATCTTTACCTATTTTGTCTAACTCCAGATCATTCCATTATGCCGTTCGAACTGTTTATATTTTATTAGTGGTTATAATAACCACAAACTTTTAAGCAGCATTTTCAATTTATAAGGACTTCAAGAATTGCAGGGGGGGGGGGTCAAGCATGAGGTCAGCTAAAAGATAGAATGAAGATGTACATATGATCTGCAAGAATAGTGTGTCTGTCAAAATTTTCTTTTTAAACTGGGGAGAGGATTTAAGTTATTATTCTGGTGACTACCCTTGAAAAGTCCCTGCAGTTTTCTTGGCAACTTTTTGTAAACTGTTTGGCATTGCCCTCTTCCTAGGTCTAAGAGAGAGTGATTAACCCATATTTGTCCAGCTGGCCATGATTAAGACAGGCCTAGAACTCATGGTCTCCCAGGTTTTAGCCTGGGATCTTAAACCACTATTCCAAACTGGCTTTCAATTTAATTCAACATTTAAAGTAGGGTATTATAATTTTAAAAAGAGGCAAAGAGCAAGGTTTTCCATCAGTTTTGGAGCAACAGTTTGTTTAGCCAGCTAAAGATTGCCAAGAATTTCAGTTTTAATTTAAAAAAAAACAACCAGCTGCCAAGGATAATCACTGAATAAGCTAACACACAAGATATTTAGATATAGCCCAGATCAGGACTGAGATAAAAAGGGAAATTATACTCACTGTGGAATGTTTCCAATAACGGATGATTCCTTGAATGTCTGTAGCAGGATTAAAGAGAAAATGATCCCGCCATTCATTCCAATCCACTGACATTGTCCCATCAGCGTCCATGCTAAAAATTCAACATGAAATAATTTCACAGTGGATTCTGCTAAGTTTTTTACTTAATCGTGTTCAAAGTACATTACGCATGCATTCACATTCTAAACTCTTGTTCTATTTGCCAGTCTTTAATGTTAGGTTAATGTGCAAAGTGCTTCAATCTGATATTTGGCTTTCAAAGGTTCTACAGAATAGAACACTATTTTTTTTTCATTGTCCTCTAAGGAAAGTTTCCTGTAAACTTGTAAAATATTCCATAAGCAAGAACTTCTTGCAGTGTACAAATATGGAGGTTAACAATTTATTAGAGGTAAAGAATGTTTCAAGTTGGGGCAGAAAGATAGAAAAGAAACTTTTTTTTTGCTTCTCATTAATATGAAAACTTGTTGTTCTTGTTCAGTCTAAATAAGACTGAATAGGAGCATTTTTGTTGAACTATATGCTAAAATCCTAATATATTGTTATCGCTACATGTTAGCAACTATTATCAACTATGAATGTTCCATAAACATTTAATAGGTAGGATGGGGAGGCTGAGTTATGCATTAAAATCTCATTTAAATTTGATTTATATAATGATTATTTATGCGGTATGAAATAGCATTGTTGCTGTTTTATACTTAATATCTTGTGTGAAAATAGCCAGATAGTGATTTGTCTGGTTTATCATGATTCAAATAAATCTTCTCCAAACCTAGCATATATATGAATTCCACACCTGGAATTCATGTATGGATACATCCATTCATTTCAGTGGTGGAATTCAAATTTTTTTACTACCGGTTTGGTGGGCGTGGTGTGGCTTGGTGGGCGTGGCTTGGAGGGCATGGCAAGGGAAGGATATTGCAAAATCTCCATTCCCACTCCACTCCAGGAGAAGGATACTGAAAAATCCCCATTCCCTCCCCACTCCTGGGGGAAGGATATTGCAAAATCTCCATTCCCACCCCACCTCTGGGGCCAGCCAGAAGTGGTATTTGCTGGTTCTCCAAACTACTCAAAATTTCCACTACTGGTTCTCCAGAACCTGTCAGAACCTGCTGAATAGCACCCCCGATTCATTTCCTTGGAAACAGGCTAAAAAAGCCTCCCAATCAGACCAAGAGTTAATTTACAGAATTATCTGCAATCATATTACCTCTGACCCATCCTTCCTTTTACCTTAAACTAAGGAAGCAGGTTGTGTCTCACAGATCTAAAGAAGGAGGTTGTGTCTCAGATATCAGAAACACTTCCAAAATTGTTTCAAGCTTGTCAACAAGTTGTCTCAAGAAATCCTGGTCTATCCTTGGCTTCTTCCTCAAAGCAATGCCATTACTAATATAATAATTCAAGCCAGCCTGTTACAAAGGAGTACCGTACTGAACATATCCAAAGTGTGATTTTATTTTTTAAGAGACATGCCTTCTCATGAGTCACTCCAATAACCAGGCATAATAATAGCTGCTGACCTTTGTAGAATCTTGCCTGCCTGCTTTTCAGAAACATCTATGCCCAATATCTTCAACGACTGAACAATCTCTGAGGCTTCAATTACACCTTTAAAAAAAGAGAGAAGAGTGAAAATAGCTATTCAACTTCCACCATTTCAGGTCAACTGACCCAGATTTAAGAATTCTGAATACTGGTGTGTATTATATTCAGTCACGAATGAAATATCTGGGGATAAGTTCTTTTCACTTATATAAGTACAATGCTCTTGTAATTGATATGCTGCACAGCATAAAAACTTCCTTCATCATTAGCACAGATATGATACAGTTTTGACACAAACTGGTTATAATTCCCAGAGATCTATTTTTACTTATTATATTATTATCCATAGGTAAAGGTAAAGGTTCCCCTCGCACATATATGCTAGTCGTTCCCGACTCTAGGGGGCAGTGCTCATCTCCATTTCAAAGCCGAACAGCCAGCACTGTCCAAAGACATCTCTGTGATCATGTGGCCGGCATAACTAAATGCCAAAGGCACATGGAATGCTGTTACCTTCCCACCAAAGGTGGTCCCTATTTTTCTACTTGCATTTTCTATGTGCTTTCGAACTGCTAGGTTGGCAACAGCTGGGACAAGAGCTCACCCCGTTACGTGGCACTAGGGATTTGAACCCCTCAACTGCTGACCTTTCGATCGACAAGCTCAGCGTCTTAGCCACTGAGCCACCGTGTCCCTTACTATTATCCATATGTATCGTTAATTTTAAGGAATTAGGCACTCTCAGAGCAGTGTAGATGGCTCACCTCTTCAACGTGCATTTGTTTTACCAGATATTTTAATAGCCGTGTAAGGTATGTTCCATTGAATGGAGTGATCATGAACCAGTCACTAGATGACATTCATGGCTGAGCAGGAATTTAAATCCATATCTATGCTGGATGGGTTTTAAGTGTTTGTAATTCAACACATTTAGAGAGCATTAGATTGAAGAACTCAGATAAGATTCTACAACTTCATACATTATAAAACATTTTTGAAAGAAATATAATCTGTATTTAAATCCTGAAGCATCACAAGTGCTTAAAACTGTTGGGTCTTGTGAAATTTAAGGCAAACCTGGCACAATGTATGGTTAGATGTCCAACATAAGGAAGATTTGAAGAGCTTTTCAATTGTTGCTATTTAGAACACTTCCCAAGCACTGCAAATAATAGTGGCTTTATTTCATTTATAAATGAAAACAATAATAATCTCCATTTTCTGGCCTTATTGTACTGCTTTTTCTCCAAGGGTTTTAAATTTTAAATCAACACAGATGGCCCTCACCCACCCCTATTTAGCCTTACAAATATGTATTCTTCTCATGTGAGGATTTTAGCCAGAATCTCTGCATTGCTAAGCTAATTAAAAACAAACAAACTAAAAAGTAAGGAAAGGGGGAATCAGAATTTCTTTTCCCTGGTGTTTATCCTTTTTCATCAGTGGAACAATAGAAGTGATATATGAGTGTGTGTGTGTTAAATCCCACTTTATAAACTCTGCCCCACTACATGCTGCTCAAATGCTAAAGAACAAGTACGGCTTCCTTCACCAGCTGCTGCTAAACAATAGCACAGATGCTCTCATCCAAATGGAATAAATTTCTTCAGAAATATTCAGTACAGTATCTGGGTAACAATGTCCTACCCGATATAATACAATAATAGGGAGACTTTCACAAAACCCTTCCTGGCTGTTAGTTCTGCTGTACTGCTGTAAATCCTTTTTGTAGAAAACAGTTTTCAGTAATACTGGTCCTTCCTTCTACAACTTTCTACAACTGTGATGCTGCCAAGAATAATTCAGGACTGTTGCTTGGAACAGACTTCTTCTCAATTAAAAATTCTGCTGCAACTTTAGTAGGGTTAAGAATCTGGGTCCAATACATTAAAGCAAGCAAAGAAATCTGTTGTTCTCCAGATGCTGCTGAACTTCATCTCCCAGCATCCCTTATCATCCAGTAGCTGGCTGGGGCTACTGGAAGTTTAGATTGATTGATTGATTGATTGATTGATTGATTTGATTTGATTTGATTTCTATGCTGCCCTTCTCCCAGGGGACTCAGGGCAATTGGAGGAGCCATATAGAAAACGTAACATAAATGAAAATAAAACAACATAGATGGCAACCATTAAAAAAGAGGCAGGCAGTAAATGAGTAATAAAAATTTGGTATTCTAAAATAGTATAAAAAAGTCAGTCATAGCCCGCTTGGTGAAATAACCACGTCTTCAGGTCGCGGTGGAAGGAGCGAAGGTCAGGAGCCGTCCGAAGCTCAGTGGGCAACTTGTTCCACAGGGTTGGTGCTCCCACAGAGAAGTCTCTCCCCCTGGGGGCCGACAGTCGGCATTGTCTGGCTGACAGCACCCTGAGGAGGCCAACTCTGTGGGAACGCACCGGGCGCTGGTTCCTGTACCGCCATTAATGATTTTAGCACAGCAAACATAATATTGTAGGCTTTTTTTAAATAACAGACCTCTATTGGCTTTGCATTACAAATCTAAGTCATACTTCCTTCAAAGCCTCATAGCTGTAGCACTAACATCATGAGAGAAAACATCTTCAATTTTGAAGAGTTTCAGTGTCTACCTCTAAGTACTCATTTCTATATCAATAAATAACAACCTTAATTTGTATTCTTTACTTTTTCTGGCTCTTTTAGAGGATTTAAAGAACTCTTTAGTGAGTTATAGAACATTTTCTTTAATAAATGAGAAGATACTAATGAATACCTACATTTTTTGAAATTATTTAATACTGCACAAATACATTGTCAACTCATAGTGGTAATACTTTATTATTTACTTATATTTAAATTTGCACTCTTAACATAGACAATTAATGCAGCAAATTGTATCCTACCATCATTATTTTTGTCCAGACTTTTAAATGCAAGTTTCATTTTTTTCTCATGGTCTTTAAGATAATGTGTAAATTCTTCAAAGTCCAGTCTTCCATCCTGATTAGTGTCACCAGCCCTGAAAATTTTCTGTTAAGAAAAATATACAGAAGATACATTATTAATGTTGTATATGATTTTAAATGGGTTCTCATTTTAAGAGTTATTTCTAAAGACATACAAAATATCCAGGAAAAGTGAAGGAATGAGAAATGAAACAAGTATTTTAGCAAAACAATATTAGATGAAACCTATAAATTCTTAAAATTGAAATGGTTAAAAGTTGTATGATGGATTGTTTCCATTGCAGCCCACCAGGAATTAGATATAGATATGAATTCTATAAAATATTCCAATTGCCAAATATTATCAAAGGACTTACTCTGATGTCACTTTTTTCAGTAGATATGATTTCAATGTAATTCCCATACACCAAGACACATGGGGATATTAAAGCATGAACTGATATATTGGATCAGATCAAACATTTCTTTTGAATAGAACTGGAGAATCTATAGTCCTGCAAATGTTGTTAATTTGTATCCCTTAAAATGTTGGGTTATGTAATGACAGAAATCAGACTCCAATAAAATCTGAAGAGCCATATTTCCTCTACGCTACATCCAGTTTTATTCTTTCCAACCAAGCAGGATGCTGAAAAGAAATTTATCTAAAGGGATTTAGCACTGTCTGTCAGAAGGACAATTCTGATACAGAGTTGGGCAGCTTCCCATAATGCTATTGACTCCTCCCTTCTAAGCCAATCTCCTAATCACATGACCTAGAGCGGAGCATACACAGCCCACCTGTGATTGTTAGTCCTTCAAGGTAGCGTAGGCAGGAAATCAAAACCATGAATACGAATATTATTTTTACTACAAAGTTACAGAAATACTGCAGAATTTTGAATGTCTGAAAGCATGTTCTCTCCCCTACCTTTACTTTCCAGAAAAATAGGGAGAATCCCTTCTAATGACTCTAAGGAGTTGTGCCTTTGCGGCCTCTGACCTGACGCAGATCCCGGTTAGCCCCTTGGTTTACCGAGGAGCTATGGGAGATGAAGCATCGGAAAAGACACCTAGAGGACTGTTGGAGGACCACGCATGCTGAATCTGACCGAACACTGCTAAAAGCCCATATTGGGACTTATTTAGTGGCACTGAGAGTGGCAAAACGCAATTATTTCACCACACTCATTGCATCCACAGAAAACACCTCAGCGGCCCTGTTTAGAGTGACCTGCTCTCTCCTTAATCAGAGAGTGAGGGAGGACCCCTTGCAGGGCAGAGCTGAGGATTTTGCACAGTTTCTGCAGGATAAAATCGCTCAGATCCGGATGGGTTTGGACTCTGACTGGGCAGAGTCCAGCGAGATGACGGAGGTAGGTCTTGGTATGGACATCTGGATTGAGTTTGATCCTGTTTCTCTGGATGACGTGGATAGGATTATGGGCAGGCTGAGTGCCACCACTTGTCTGTTGGACCCATGTCCCTCCTGGCTGGTCTTGGCAGCGTGGGAGGTGACTGGAGACTGGCTCCAGGCTATTACCAATGCTTCGTTGAGAGAGGGAGTCTTCCCCGCCTCGTTGAAGGAGGCGGTGGTATGACCCCTCCTCAAGAAGCCCAGCCTGGACCCAGTCTCATTAAACAACTACCATCCAGTCTCCAACCTTCATTTTGTTACGAAGGTTGTTGAGACCGTGGTGGCATGTCAGCTTCCTCAATTCCTGGATGAAGCGGATTATCTGGACCCTTACCAATCTGGGTTCAGGCACAGCACGGAAACGGCATTGGTCACACTGGTGAATGATGTTTGGCGGGTCCAGGACAGGGGTTATTCCTCTGACCTGGTCCTACTTCACCTCTCAGCGGCTTTTGATACCATCGACCATGGTATCCTACTGCAACGGCTCCAAGGATTGGGGGTGGGAGGCACTGTCTTGCAGTGGTTCTCTTCCTACCTCTCGGGCCATTCGCAGTCAATATTGGTGGGGGGACAGAGATCGAACCCAAGGCATCTCACTTGTGGGGTGCCTCAGGGGTCAGTCCTTTCCCCCCTATTTAACATCTATATGAAACCGCTGGGTGAGATCATTCGCGGTTTTGGGATGAGGTATCATCATCTCTATCCCGGATCAACCCAGTGATGCCCTTGCCATGATGTCCCGGTGCCTGGAGGCAGTGCGGGTCTGGATGGGGAGGAACAGGCTTAGGCTCAATCCCTCCAAGACCGAATGGCTGTGGATAACTGCATCCCGAGCCCAAGAAATACCATCGCTCTTGATTGGGGGTGAGACTTTGCCCCCTTCGGAAAGGGTTCGCAATTTAGGTGTCCTCCTGGATTTGCGGCTATCCCTTGATGACCATCTGACAGCTGTGACCAGGGGGATCTTTGCACAGGTTCGCCTGCTGTGCCAGTTGCGCCCTTTTCTGGACCGGGATGCATTGTGCACAGTCACTCATGCCCTCGTCACCTCAAGGCTGGACTACTGCAATGCTCTCTACAT
>JANHFM010002059.1:92931-105178 GCA_032468115.1 Grayia smithii
GCTGAGTTCACGGGAAAGCATCATCTGTCAATGAAGTGAGTGGCTCTGTCGCTGCACAGGGCATCTTTCTCTCTCTCTCGTCTTCCAAAGGGTTAACTTCACCGTGGGGATTCCTTAGATGAGTGGTTGTGTGGTTTCTTGACAAATGAAGCTCTAGTTTAAGGAAGCCATGACCGCACCAGTATTTCTTTAGCATAATTGCAAACAGTTCCATAGTTTATCCAAACAGCACAAACCTAAAAATAATTGCATTATCTCCTTAACTCCAGAATAAGTCCTCTGGTAGAGGTAAGATGTCATATGAAATACAGTACAATTTCTCCTGCTGGAAGGAGTTCAAAAATGAGGTTCATTATTCAAAGCGGATCTTTTTATCCACCTATTTCTTTTCAAATCAAAATAAGGGAAAGTCTTTTGCCTTGTTTTGTGTAGAGAAGAGCAGTTATCATGCCAAGAGGTCATTAATGTTAATTGACTTCAATATACTATACAATACTATTCAACTCGGATTCTGAAATCCCTCACTGAATATCGATGTAAGGTGTATATTATTAGATATTTAGGTGGCGTATAAAAGATGGTTTGGAGTTTTGAAAGTAATAATAACAGACTTCAGATTTCCAATATTTCTAATTTGATTTCTACAGTTTCTAATACTAATACAAATATATCCAAAATAGGTGCCTGTACATGGTGGTCCATAAAATCACCAGGAGTTGAGCTCATCTTGAGGAGCCTTTCACTTTTAATTAATAGAGTAATGGTTAGGGAACTCATAATATGCTCGGTTTAGGAGCTTGATTCCTAATGATTTCAGTAACTCCTTCCTCTATTTGTATTGGTAGCAAAACAAAAGTGGTTTGACATCTCATTTTTCCCCTGAATATTTTTTCAACTTCCCAAGTTAGCATACTATTCAGCTATTTCCTGGAATCTCCATCCAATTTTGCTAAGTTTTTTGAATTAGGCAAAGTGTTGCTAACTCTGTGGATACTGTAGTATGTGCTCACTGGTTTATGTTTGTAAAACAGAGGGTTCTATTTATTATATTTTATATGCATAAATACTTTCTGTTTCATTAGTATGGGCATGAGTGTCAATTACGTGGCGTTTTCTTGTTGCAATATATGAAAATGCACACTGTTTCCTGAGCCAGAGTTACATTTTACCAGCCAGTAGCTGTGATATATGCAATGCAGCACAATAAGTCCAAACAGAAAGTTTTTAATTGTCTTTTGACATATGTATATCAGAACTGTCATGTCTTTGCATTCATAAAGTGGAATGAAAAATGGAGTGCCAGTATAAATAACAGCTCCCTTCCCCAATGAAGAAAAATAACAAAGAATAAAATACTAATGCTGCTAGCCAATGTTTCTGTGGCCTTACCTTCTTTGCCTTCTAAGTTCCTTAGACTGACACAATAGCTATATTTTATACCAGTGGTCCCCAAGCTTTAAGCTTTAAGCTTGGGGGCCCAGCCAGGGGGAAGAGGGGAATTGGCCCACCGCTTGTGCCAGTTGAGCTGCATGCATGGGGACCAGCCCGCCACTCACGTAAGTCAAGCTGAGTGTGCACAGCCCAGCTGCTCACACTTCTTAGTTCCGAACAGGCCACGGCCCGGTATTAGGCCATGGCCCAGGGGTTGGGGACCCCTGCTTTACACAATCACACATCTACAGTGATATCATAGGAGAGATGCGGCAAACCAAGCAATACCACACATTGCTTGACATTCCTATGTTTAAAAATGCAGTTTCCCTGTTGGTGGATAGAATGCCATTGAATTGACATTTATTGCAATGGTATCAACAATGGGTATGAACATTATCCTGTGATCAACAAAGAGATCATCTTACCTTGTAATCAGGATTAGTTATTTCTGTTAGGGAGAGCATCACAAAAGAAGTTGAAAATTGTAACCTACGTCTGTAAAATATAGCATATGTCACATAACAGAATCTTCAGTTACTATGTGTTTTTATTGTATTGCTGGGTAGAAATAAATAATCCGGATTCAACTGCTTATTTGGTTAAGCACCCAGGGGAGGGGGACACACTAAATATTTGTATAGCATTTTGAACAGAAAACAGTATTTTTATATTGTAATTCTATTTTAAAAGTCAACATACTGTGAGATCTTAGAGTGTAGTGTAACTTGGCCAGAGAGAATTCATATAGGAGGCAAAATTAATATTAGTATTCTTTTAGAAAATGTTAATAAATGTCTTCTTGGATTGGTTATTTATTGTTTCCAGGTGTGAATTAATAAATGCATTTAGTAATTCTGTTCTCATGGAAGAACAACACTGACTTGGTTCTTGGTGATATTTACTGCCTCTGGCCTTAAGGCAATATACCTTACTAGCTTCTAGATAGCAAAAATTATCAGCCCTTCAAAGTAGACCAGACTATAAAACCAATGCCATCTAAGTCACTACTACTTTTATTGAAAAGCTTTAGTAACAGAATCTTGCAGGTTTGAATGCACTTCCTCCCCTTTCCTTCCCTTCATCTTCGTGTGACCTAAGGATGGATTTGTCTGAAACAGTTACTTACCTTACATTTTGGCCCATGTCCCTTTTATCGGATCATCTCCTTGGTAGTAGCTTTTCCTCCTATTCCTCAAGGCCATCCCCCTTCCTCTACAATACCGTAGTAGAAGAGGAGTGTCACCCACATACAGTATTCAAGCTTGCAATCTTCCTGAATGGAGTTGGTTGGCCACTAGGTGACATAAGATGATGGGCTCTATGGGCTGTTGATTTGATCCAGTAAGACTCTTGCATATTGATATATTCTTGTATAATTCCAGTGCATAGAAAGGCTTTTATAAATTAAAGATAAAATCTAACTCAGTGGTAATTGGAACTGTTTCCAACTATAGAAAGCGACCAATCTAATATCTTACATCGATATATTTTACAAGTATATCCTAGTATTTAAGGGTTAACTTACGTTAACGTGGCTTTTCTTTATGTACCAACACTGATACCATTCCTTATAAATGTTTGGCCCAATATTTATGTTTATTTTGTTTTACATTACATATTTCAATGTCAATATTAATTTCGAATTGTGGATAGTATTTGGCCAAGATGCTCTGGTGGGCCTTCTCCAAATGGTTCTACATTTAATTCCTTACCTGTTAATTTTATTTATTTATTTTGCTGCTCTCAGTCAAATCTGTTTCCAGAAATGAAAGTAATTTTATATTCCCTTTCCCCTTTTCACTACATACTCAGTTAGAGAATAACAAAAAGAAGTAGTAGGTTCAGAAGGTTTTCATGTTTAATTGTAGGTCCCCAATTGGTTGAAGGTTTAGGTTTGAATCTTGATCTAATACCAGCATTTTAATATAGTTTCTAGAATAGAGACAATTTAGTTTTATCATTCTAAATATTGCTTTTTAAAAAGTTCTGTTGTACTATTCCAGCCAAACTATAGATTTAAGTATATGTTTATCTCTTAATATCAATTCATTCTGTGAGTGAGATGGGCAGTCTCCAAATATGATAAATCAATTGATCAATGGAAGTATTTCTCAGCTCTAACTACATCATGTCTCAGATTTTTATCTTGATGAATTATGTTAGCCTTGCATCAACAGCAGATTTAGGCAGTGTTACTGCAAGCTGGTCTCTTCAGAACAAAGTATATATTTCAGTTAAAAACAGATGCTGGACCAGATTGCCAAAAATTCTCCAGAGCAAGGAGAAATCTTGATAACTCCCATACATATTCTGGACAGCTGGGTTTTTCTGTGTGAATAGATGGCAGAAGCTAACCCTTTTGAGGTCAGTTGCAAACAACTTGGATTCCACCAAACTCAGAGGTATTAATATAGAGTTTTATGGACTTAATGTTCAATAAAACCTTATCTTTTGAATCACTATGGAGTTTTACTTTTTTTTCCCCTTTTACTGCTTTCCATTAAGAAAAAAAGTATAACTTTAAATTTCTGTAAGATTTTTTTTTTCAGAATACACAGCAAAAGGTGATTACCATATTGATTTTAGAAAGTTTTAAATTGATTAAGGGCTTAAATGGACTTGATTTAAGAGTTTGAAGCTGATTAAAAGGATACTTTCTTGTGGAAAAATCCTATTGTTTATCCTTTGAAACAGATAAGATGACTTGGAAAGTTGGACACTAGAAGGCACCAGATGGCTACCTTAAAATAAATGTTTGATGAATGTGTGCTGGAAGTTTTGAAATTTAACTCCTTAGTAAAATCAGAAGATGTTCTTGAAGAAGAACAACTCCCATTGAATACAGCTGAAATTTGACTTACAGGTGGATATAAAAATCATAACCTATGAGAAAGTGATAGAAATAATGGATTTACAAATTAAATTTGATGAACATTTTAAAATGTAGAAAGGTATACAAATAATAAATCCAAAGAGCAATGTGGATGATTTTATTATAATGCATTTGCTGGAGTTACCATACTGGAATTATAAAAAGGGCCAGACAAAGATAACACAGAGACAAAGAAAATACAAGAAAGCAGCCATTTGAGTTCTCTTTGAGGAACTTAAAGCTAGTTGGGAAAAAGAAAAAAAGAACATAAAGTCAGTTTATTTGATCAAGATTAAAATAATGGGTTCTATTTCTGGTAATGTTTAATTGTGGGGTTTTTGTGGTGAGGACTGTGATTATTTGAAGAAAAGGGGAAATTGTTTATTGGGTATAATAGGCAACATGTTTGTAATACTTAAGTTATTTCTAATAATCCTCATTGGACTTTTGCTAATTAAGGAGAGATGAGGTGTTATAGATGGGTTTATAGAGAATGGGGTAAAGGATTGAAGGAAACTCTGGGTGGTGCACAATAATCAGATAAAGAACAACATGTAAAAACAAAATATAAAAATTAATATAAATATAATTAAACCATAGGAGAGGATGGATAAAATTAGCCACCTCTACAGTGGAGACACATGAATAAATCTCTGGCTGCCTAGAAACCCAGGACTTGACAATATAGTTTGGTCTTGTGGATTTTTTGGAATATCAAAATAAATGAAATTGATCTGTTCTGGGAGAAGAATATTCCATAAGGCAGGTGCCAAGACAGAAAAGGCATGCCTCCTGAGATACCCATAACACACCTCCTCTACCAGATCTAATGGAGCAGATTGATGCAAATGGGGAGAGGCTGTCCCTCAGATGCCCTAGTCCCATGCCGTGAAGGAGTTTAAAGGATAAGTTGAATTGGACCGGGAAGCAAACTGGCAACCAATTTACCACTCAGAGCAGAGGTGTTACAATGGTTGTTCTAGGATTACATGTAACTGACCATGCCACTGTATTCTTGTGCCACCTAAACCTTCTGAATACTCTTCTAAGGGCAGCCCTATGTGGAATGCATTGCAGTAATCCAATCTGGAAGTGACCAGGGCATGAGTGACTGTAAGTAGGACCTGCCAATCAAGGAATGGGTGTACCTGGAACACAAGACAAAGCCATAGAGAGGCCTTCCTAGCCCTACCTATTCATTGAGCAGAAGTCATGATTAGGTAATTATATTAGTTTTATCAATACAAAATAATATTTAATCAAAAGGATTATAAAAAGTAAATTTTCAGCCTTAAATGGACATAACCAATTGCTAGGTAACATAAGCTGGAGAGTATTATTGCAATCAAATGTAGTTCACGTGGCCACATCCAGCTGGCCACAGAATGGACTGTTGACATAAAATGGACTAAATGACTTTTGTTCTGATTCAGATAATTATGTTCTCAAACCCATTGCATTCATTTCTTTAAGGGAACATATATGATGTGTATTTCCTAAATAGAGTAGGCTTCAACCTCCAAGTAAAATTTTCATGTATTTATTCACACCTTTTCATTAAATATCCCCAGGTACAACAACCGAATCTGAAAAGTTAATGGGCAATATTTTTAAAAAGGCAAAAAAAAAAAGGTAATAGAAACAGTATGCCAATCCTGCTCTATGAACTAACACTAAAAAGGTGACTCATCTAATTACTTTAATGAGATACCAAACCAAAGTGTAGAAAGTTATACTATTTGTAACATTAAATATGAAGTTTCAAGACAGTCAGCATAAATACTGAAAAAAAAATAAATAGTGTAAGCACTTTCTAATATAGATTTTCCTTTGTCATTGCCAAATGCCTACTGAAAATAAAAAAGAAAGGTTATTTCCAAGCAAAATGCAATTTACTAATTAAATATAGTTGTCCACCAGAAGTTTAATAAACCTCCCCTTCTCTAGACTGCAAAAACAATTGCTTGGGAAGTCACAAAACTACAGGTTGTCATCACTTAGCGACCATATGAAGTTACAAAGATGCTGAAAAAAATAACTTTATGACTAATTCTCATATTTAACAACTGTTGCAGCATTTCCAATAAATATTTGTGCATTTTGCAACCAGCAGACCTTTGCAGTCATACCAGCGTCCCATGGTCACATGATCACCAGTGGCATATTTCACAGCCAGCTTCCAATAAGTAGAGTCAATGGAGAAGGCAGCAAGTCACAATCACGTGATGTCTCAGTTAATGACTGCTTTGCTTAACAATGGAGTTGCCAAACCCAATTTTGGTTGTTAAGTGAGGACTTATATGTTTATATCCAGTACTGTTCGGGGCCACAACATGTACAGCATTTCAGATTCAAAGAGAAAAATGGGTTTCAGATTGTAGGCAGTCATACATAGCACCTTTTTTTTTTCTGGATTGAGTTGGGGAGGGTAGCTGTACAGGCCATGTATGTGTGTTCTCCTTAAAGTTAAATAGTTGCTGCTGGAAATAAGCAAAAATGTATTTGGAGTTTTGGGCGTCTTTGGAAGTTCCAGTGCATTCTGATGATTCATTTTTCCTCCTCCCAATAACTCATGGGAGGACGAAAAACCCTCAAATGAATTTGAAGAATGATCGTGAAACTACAACATCATGTAAATTGGAATCTGTTTGTCTTATGTGTGTGCTGATTTAGACACTGCATTTCTAGTACATAGGAAGTTGACTCACAGTGGAATGTTTTCATCAACATGCTCTTTAGTGCAGTTGCCACTGACACTGTCATTATAGTTCATTGCTAAGGTAACCAATCAATATGAATGTAAAAACAGATTTAGAGGACAGTCTTAGAATGTAACAAATGTAAAACAAGAACTTGTAAGATACTTTTAAATATGAATGAATGCTCAAAAAAGTTATTTTTTCACTCAAAATATGTTTTCAATTAGCCTGGGAGTGGATTATTTTCACTAAATGTAGTGAGTATTCTTTCAAAGGGTTTTTTTTGCAGTCATTAAATCTTGTCTCTAAAATTTTTTGCTTTGAACATTATATTTTGATGACCAGATACATATAAACTTTGGGGATATATTTGTGGGGAAAAAATCGATGCCCTAGTTCCATGATGGCAAACGTATGGCACATATGCCCAAAGCCATGTCACCCGGCACACGCAACCTTGCCTGTTTGTCTTCCGGGTTTCTGGCACCCATGTATGCGTGATGATCAACTGTCCTTCGCGTGCATGGCAGTGCTGAAAACAGGCCTGCGCATGCACGCAGTCCAGCTGATTGTCGGGCGTGCATGTGCGCTAGAACCTGGAAATTCGGCTTTTCCGGAGTGCGATCCTTTCACGTGGCGACAGTGCCAAAAACTGGCCTGTGCAGGCCCGCCAGCCAGCTGATCACCAGGCGTGCATGCGCACTAGAAGCCAGAAATTCAGCTTTTCTGGAGCACAGCCCTGAAGATGTCCACGGTTCGTCATCACTGCCCTACACCATTTCAGACAAATGGCTGTCCAATCTCTTCTTTAAAATATCCAGTAATGGAGCACCCACAACTTCTGGAAGCAAGCTGTTCCGTTGATTAATTGTTCTCACTGTCAGGAAATGTTTCCTTAATTCTAGGTTGGATTCTTTTTTGGTAAGCTTACATCCATTATCTCTTGTCCTGCCCTCAGGTGCTTTGGAGAATAGGTCAGCTCCTCTTGTCTGTGACAGCTCCTCAAATATTGGAAGACTGCTATCATGTTATCCCTGGTTTGTTATACTACTAGACCTATCCAGTTCCCAGATCGCATTGCTTTTCAGTGATCTCCTAACATCAAGTGTTGCTTTGGTTCCTTTAGGTTACTCTCTTTTCTTCCTTCCTTAGTTGCTGCTTTATATATATTTATGTTTTATTTAATTTCTAATCAGTTCTCAGCTAATTGGTCACACAAACCCAAATTCAGTTCTTTTTTGGGCTCTTACTGTAGATATTTTATGGCCCTATTCTGCTGTTAGCTCAATCTTTGTTTTGTGAGACTTTTGTCCATTGAATTAAAACATTTTAGTTTTTATTCTTTTAAACCAGGGGTGTTAAACACAAAGCCTGTGGGCTGGATCCACCCTGTGGGGTGCTTAGACCTGGCCCATGGGGCCACCCTGGAAACAGCGAAGGACCAGCCCGTGGTGCCTCTGCCAGCAAAAACGGAGCTTGTGAGGGCCACTCATAGCCCTCTCTAGCTCCATTTTCCCTGACAGAAGGTTGCAGGAGGCTGTCCCAGCTGAAAACAGAGCTCGATCGGGAGACCGTTTTTGCTGGCAAAGTGCTCAGGCCACTACAGGCGCCCCTGACATAAGTGTCATCAAGCTGGCCATGCCAACCCTGGTCACACCCACCCAGCCCCCCCCCTCAAGGTCAAATACAACCATTATGTAGCCCTCAATGAAACTGAGTTTGACACCCCTGTCTTAAACCTTCTACATGCAGGTGTACAATAATACACTTTATTTAATTCATTCTATGCACAGCACAACCTGTTCCTCAAATTACTGATACCTAAAGGTAATAATATACTTATTACCATATTTTCCAGAGTATAAGACATACCTTTCCCCCCCCCCAAAAGAGGGTGAAAATCAGGGTGCGTCTTATACTCCAAATGTAGTCCCACCTAGCCTCTCAAACTGAGATTTCAGAGGCTGAAAAAAGCCTTCGAAAGAAGCTTCAGAAAAAAAGCCTCCAAAAGAAGCTTCAGAAAAAAAGCCTCCAAAAGAAGCTTCAGAAAAAAAGCCTCCAAACAGAGCTTCAGAAAAAAAGCCTCTGAGGCTTTTTTCTGAACCTCTGTTTCGGAGGCTTTCAGAAGCAGAAAAAAAAGTTTTTTCTGAAATCGAGTTTCAGAAGTTTAAGAGGCTAAAAAAAAAGCAAGGCGCAGAGCTCACAACCAAGGAACCTGTTGCTAAAATTCACCTCTCAGAATAGCTGATTGGGGGTATCCGGTAAGGCAGATCTACCCCCAATCAGCCTTTTTCTTATTTTCCTCCCCAAAAACTAAATATACTCTGAAAAATTGACTATTGACTATATTCTTCTAGGAGAATATGCAGATAAAAAATTATAAGCTACTTAAAGTTATGAGAATAGGTGGCATACAGTGATAGGCTAACCAAAAGTAAAATCTTCACAATAACCATTCTGTGTGTGAGAGAGAAATCTATAAAAGCTGTATATAGCTTCGCACATGATTTGGAAGTGTATTTTTCTGTCAGATGTTGTGGAATAAGAGCACGGTCAAAAATAGAACAGCCGCTTCTAAATCTAGCTTGTTCCTTGGTTAATGTGTTCTCTGTGCGAAAATGTACTTTCTTCTCCCCTAAAAAAATAAAATAAAAATAAAACTATAGTTAAATTGTTATTATTTTGTTAAGTGGAATCGAGTTAGTTTTTCTACTGCATTGTTTCCTGATTTACCGAAGTATTATTTGTGCTCGGAAAGCTTTTCCCTTGATCTCAGTATTGATTGTCACTTTTGTTACTGTAGAAACTATGGCTTGCTATAATCTATATTTCAGGATCCACATTACATCAAATTATTAATAACTGGTTGCCAAAAAGCCAGGTAGAGGGGTGATAGTACTGTTATTATTGTTGTTATTTTTAAAATCTCAGTTGGCTTACCACAGATGTTATTTTCTTCTCTCTCAGAAAAAGATTTTGGTTCGTGGGTAGATGTATTTTCTGCACAAATTAATGCACTTGAGCGGTCACTAGGAAATTCAAGATAGAATAAATTATTCATAATCTGGAACCTAATTAACAACTCTCTCCTCCATTACAGAAATGGAAAAGATGCTCTGAATGTTTTGTGCTTGAGTAAAATTCTGGGCAGCATCTTAATATTGTAAATAATATTTCATATTCTATATCCATCAAATTTTAGATAAACTGGATAGAAGGGTGTGCTAATATTGCTCAGAATAATGCTTGGTACTTTTAGTTATTTGAAATGAAGATGTATTTATTTTCCAGTAGAATATTTTCCTACTTCTCATTTTAAAAACATTGCATGTGAACTGAATGGTATTCATCACAGAGAAATACAGGTGGTCCACAATTTACAACAGTTCATTTAGTGACCAATCGAAGTTACAACTCACACTGAAAAAATGACTTATGACCATTTTTCATACTTATGACCATTGCTGCATCCCCATGGTCATGTAATCAAAATTCAGGTGCTTGGCACCTGACTCATATTTATGGGTGTTGCAGTGGCCCATGTTCACATGATTATTCTATAACATCTATGGCAAGAAAGATTGTAACTGTCTCACTTAGCAAAATAAATTTTGGGCTCAATTGTGGTCATAAATCAAGAACTACCTGTAATGACTAAAAACCAGATAGGGTGGTCAATTTTGATCAGAAAAATGACATGAGGAGAAATTAAGCAGTTCATTCCATCTCTCCAGTCAGATTTCTGGTCTTCAACATTTAGTAAAATATTTTTTTAAAAATATCAAGAGATTATACACCATCATGTTAGGTTTTACTTTAATGTACATTAAAATAATTTGATAAAGTCAAAGTTAATGCATTGGCAACTGTTTTTTGTGCAGAAGCAAATGCAAGAGGTATACAGTCTCAACTTTCAATATTATTACTTGTTTTATCTAATTACAGCTGTGTAGTTAGAGGTCAGCAATGTGTTATGTTGGAATAAGGTAATAGATTGATGAAAGAAATTGTTCTGGCAATCCTTTACTTTCATTTAAGCCCTCCAATTTATTCTTTGTATTCGCTTTTTAATATCAGAGCATCTTTATTAAATATATACCAAATGCAGTACTAGCAAGTGCATTAGTTTCTATTTAGATATAGTTGCAAAGTCATATCTGGAGAAAATCAGTCTCATAAATTATTATGTGCAAGGAAAGTAGGAAGTCCATGATTAATTTCCTTATGGTTAGTAAATTATCTTTCCATATGAAGGCAGAACCAGCCTTAGCTATTTACACATAGTTTTGCAAATACTGCAGGTTTCACCCTAATCTCTGGTTTAATAATAAAAACATTTAAAAAGCAGTATTGAATACATTTTACCAGAAGTAAATAACCCTACATGGCTATTAAGGTTAAAATTAAGGTTCTGATCATTGTAGGAGGGAATTGACCTATGGTGTCTTAAGTTTTATAGGGCTTATATTCTAAAAATAACAAATCTTCTTTTGTCAGTGTCTAATTATCTTGTAACTTTTTTCTATTTACAGGGAAGTGGTTCAAGCAAACTGTGTTCATTGGAAGAAGAGGTTTTCATTTATATGTAAAATAAGCGCAAGTGCCACGACAGGGATTCTGGATCCCTGCATCTGCAGAGTCTCTGTTCGAAAGGTATAAATGGATGTCATACTTACATTTGTGTTGTAGTTGTGTCCCTTTAAATTACAGATAATTTTAGTATTTCTTCACACTTAAGTTACAAGTTTATATATTTATTCATTTTGTTACTTCAGATTAGATTGTTTGATCATATTCTGCTCTAGCTATTGCCTAATCCCTTACTGATGTATAAAAGGTATTTTACAAGTTGATGGCTAGGACAGTATTTATAACATAAGAACTTAACATAAGATTATTATTATTGTTATTATTATTATTTAATTTATATGCCGCCCTTCACCCGAAGGACTCAGGGTGACTCACAAAGTTAAAAAACAATATACATAAAAATAATTTAAAAGTCATATTAGAAACAGTTTAAAAGTAGATAAATATTATATTAAAAAACCCGATCATGTCAGCCAATCTGCTGGAACAGCCATGTCTTCAGGTCACGGTAGAAGGAGCGGAGGTCAGGAGCGGTCCGGAGGTCAGTGGGTAACTCATCCCAGAGGGTTGGTGCGCCCACAGAGAACGCCCTCACCCTGGGCGCCACCAACCGACATTGTCTGGCCGATGGCACCCTGAGGAGGGCAGCCCT
>JANHFM010002059.1:141673-154853 GCA_032468115.1 Grayia smithii
AGACCATCGGAAATATGTGTTTTCCAATGGTCTTAGGCGACCCCTGTGAAAGGGTCATTCGACCCCCAAAGGGGTCCTGACCCACAGGTTGAGAACCGCTGTCCTAGAGGAACAAATAGACTCATTCTTTGAGTGCATTGGCTATATTTATTCATATCCTCATTACCCATATTAGACTATTGCAACATGCTCCATTTCAAGTTGTTTATTATTCAGAAATTTCAACTAACAATGAATGTGAGAGCCCATATCCTGACAGATGAAATCCACTTCAGCAGGGTAACACTTCTTCGATTATTGTAGCGGTCACCTGTAGATTTCCTGATCCAGTTCAAAGTGCTAGTTATTAGTTACCTCTAAAGCTTTTCATAGCTTGGATCCTGGCTGTCTTTGGGACTGTGTGATCCAAATAAAATCTGTTCATCCCACATGTTCAAGTCATAAAGGCCTGTGATAGATACCCGCTATTCATGAAGCTAAAGAGATGAGAACCAGAAAAGTTGCCTTTTATGTGTCTACCTGGTCTTATGCTTTCAGTTAATTCTGATGAAAGAAGTAAAAGCAATTGTTTTTCAACATTTTTTTTCTGTTATAATTTATATGTTAGCTGCTATTACATCTCAGTTTATTTATTGATCTTTATTTCTAAAATAACAGTTTTGTGATTTTATGGTTTTGGGTTCTTTTACCTGTTTCTTCTGATGGGGATGACAATTAAATACTTACATAAAGTATTTAATGTAAATTAAACAATCACCCAGTTTCGTTGAGGATTGGGTGATATACAAATATAATTAAATAATTATGCTAAGTAGATACCAGAAGTTGATCAAAGGATTGCACCCTGCCTCTGTGCATTTTCTTATACATTACATAAGGTATAATAAATTAATAATGCAAAAGTTTGATACTTAAAGTTGACAATTAACCCAACAGATAAAAATGTTCTACAGTTAAATTCTTGTGAAAAAACTCTGTTTCTGAAGCATTTTGTCATTTTAATATAGGTCTCCAAGAAGATCCTTGAGTCCTAGGAGATCACCTAGAAGATCAAGAAGCAGAAGTCATCATCGGGAAGGACGGGGTTCATCCAGTTTTGACAGAGAATTGGAAAGGGAAAGGGAGCGACAAAGATTAGAGCGTGAAGCTAAGGAGAGAGAGAGAGAAAGGCGACGGTCTCGAAGTTCTGATCGCGCATTGGAACGTAGGCGGAGCCGGGAAAGGCACAGAAGTCGAAGCCGCGATCGAAAAGGAGACAGGAGAGAGAGAGAGAAAGAAAATGAAAGAAATAAAAAGAAAGAACGTGACCATGACAAAGAGAGAGGTGTTGAAAGAGAACGAGATCGCTCTAGAGAGAGAGATCATTCTCAAGAAAAATCAAAAGACAGAAAAGGTAAAAGTGAAGGAGATGAAAGGAGGCACAAAGATGAAAAAGATGAAAGGAAGCATAAAGATGAAAAAAGAGATGCCAAAAAGGAGAGGAGGCATAGCCGAAGCCGAAGTAGGGATCGTAAGCATAGGAGCAGAAGTACAAGTAGAAATGCTAGTAAGCATAGTAGAAGCAGGAGTAAAGACAAGTCAAGTAAACATAAAAGTGGAAGTAAAGAGAAATCAAACAAGCAGAGCAGAAGCCGAAGCAGAGGAAGAACTGATAGCAGTGAAAAGTCTCGAAAACGAGACCGTAGTCCTAGTAAAGAAAGATCACGAAAACGTAGCAAAAGCAAAGAACGTTCCCACAAATATGACCACAGCGATAAGGACCACTCAGATAAACACGATCATCAGAGGAGCCAAAGTACAGAACAAGAGAATCAAGAAAAACCATCTAAAAACAAAGATGAGACTGTATAAATATTCAGAAATGGATCACATTGAATCCTATAAATGTTTTGAAATCTTGCTTATTTTTTCTTAAAATTGAGATTGTGCAGTAGTTGATGAGCACTCTTCTTCAACCTCCCTCTAGGCTGCAGATTGTCATTTCCTATTTTGAGTAGGGAAGTGCCTTTGTAATCCCATTAAAAGTGTTGGCTATTCCAGTCCATTTGTTTAGTTAATTTCATGATGCAAATCTGTTTGTGCATTTTTTTTAAAAAAATGTTCAACTGTTTCTGAAATGTACAATTGTACATATGTCCTGAAACTGTTGTAATTCCTTTGGCATGGTTGCCATGTTGGTTAAATTTGTATACGGCAATAAAACTGCCACTAATTCTACTTTGTTTTATAGATGTGGAATTATGGTTTCTATCTTTGCATTAGCATGGCTGTGCTTTGCATAATAGTATGGCAGAAGCTTTTAAGGATGGGTCTTGAACATGTATTATATCTAAAATATTTATGTGCATTCAGCATCCATGAAGGTTGCAGTTCTAGAACTGTTGTCTTGGGAACACATTTAAAACACATTTTAACTGTGAAACTCAAGAATGTGTTATAATTAGATTAGACTTTTCAAAGGAGGTAGCAATTTAAGGCAGGGATATAGATTTGGCTGAGTTTTATGTAGTAGTCAATGCTACCTCACAGGGACATTTAAGATTGATAATCCTATGTACCATATCTACATATACTTTATGGCTAGTGTTATTGTTCATGTAAAGATTCTTTCAATACAAATTACCTTATGTTTTTCATTTGTTATGTTATGCCCTTGCCCTGTTATTCATGAAACAACCTTAGGCTAACAAAGATGTATTGAGGGAGGCAGGATGGTAAAATAAGGTCAAATACCAGACTTTAAGTTTCAGACTGTCAGATCTTTTTTTTATAAATGAGACATTTAAAATAAAACATTCTTCATAGTGTTCTTTTCGTAATGCATAATGTTTTTTTAATCAAAGATTTGTGATCATTGCTTAAGCTGAAGAACTTTTCTCTAACAACAGGAACTAAATTTTAAAACATTTTATTACCTGTGAGATATGTCAAAATGCCGAACTGAAAGATAAATCATCACAAAAGTTCATATCTGTTTGGTAGATTTGTTCTAGTGGCCTGTATAAGAAATATCTGGAATAAAGACTGGATTAATTTATTTGTGGTTATCACCAGTTCATTGTGAAAAACAAGTCAGCCTGGGCTTGCATAAACAATAGAAATTGCAGTTCATTGTATAAAATTTAGTAGACCTCTAGTCTGAGAAAAACTACTGAACAAGCCAATTGACTCAGTGGTTTTATAACAGAATGGAGAACTAATTTGGTATCTTTATGATGCTTATTAGGTTATTAATAGTAATCTTTATATAATGAAAATAGCCTGCATGTCATCCTCAAAGAAATACAGGAAAAATATTTTTATAGTGTTAAATCCTCCACAATGCTTCACACTGAGGAAAGGATACAAATATGCAATAATTACATGGTGGAATTTTATAAGGATTCTAATAGCATCTTTTCTGACTAAAATAGATGGTGCACATTTGTTGAAACAAGTGATCAAAAAAGGTACAGTGGTAAGATGGATATAGAATGAAAAGGCATAAAGAGCATTACATTCCAGTTCAAAGACAGTTTTAAATATTCTTACGGGATTGTTTCAATTTTTTCGCTCAGCACTTGATGCTGATCTGCACTTCTTCCTCTGTAAATCACTGAAAATTGTATTAAAATATACATTTAAATCCAATAATTAAGGTACTGAGTTTTTTTATACTCTGCCTCAATTTGACCCTTTATGAACAATGTTTATCTGGTGTTTTACTTTGTAATGGAAGTGCTAAGACCTTAGCCTCTTTCAGGGCAATGGGATTTTCCTTATTATCCCTATAGGTAGGGATAATTTAAATACTGTATAATATTTATTCTTTAAAACAGCCCTTGCTCAGTCTGCTTTTCTAATGTCCCAGGTGCTATCCTAACACACTGTTTAAACTTGATTGCTTCTGACTGCAAAACAATGTTTAGACAATGCAGTTGTTCTAGTAATGTTGGATAGATCTCTTACGAATGCAGAAAGTTTCAGATTTAAAATACTTTGCTCGCTTCTGGTAAGGATTAGTCATGAAGGAAACTAATTCAGAAAATTCATTTGAAAAAAGTGAAATTATCTTCAGGTCAAGCCAAAATGGTATCTTTTTTATGTATAACAATATGGAAATGGTTTGCTATAACCACCTTTCTAAAACACTTTTTCAACAGCCCTAGTCTCTCCACTGTGTATTAATTCGGCCTTAGCTTTTTGCAATCAATCAAATACAAACAACCTCTGGCTTTGGTAATGGTGTTTGCTTCCTTCGGGGTTAAGTAACATATCTTGAGATTGGCTTAGGCAGAGTGGCTGGGGCTTGTCACGTTTAGTTCATTCCCTTCAGCTACGTTTAGCAGTTTCAAGTGTTAAAATTTTAGTAACTTAAAAGTTTGTAGTATACTGCATACCAAATTTCATGTAGTTCTGAACATAGATCGATAGACATTCTTGACCATGTATTTCTATGTAGAAAATACCAACGTTAAAACAGAAATTGTATTAAGATAGGATGAGTTTCTGATACAAATATCTAAATACCCAGTTAGATGAAGCTTAGCTTAAGTACACTAACTTAACCAAAATGTTCATTAAGAATCCACTTACCCATTCCTACTGAGTTTCCAGAACATGTCACTAGAAGAAAAACATGCAAAGGTAAGAATTTAATAGAGCAAACACTTCTCAAAAAGGTTACGTTGGCTTATTTTTAAAAAAAACTTAAAATTGCTGGATGAGTTTTATACAACGAAATCAACGTGTAACTATAAATTTGTAAATACATTAATATTTGAAACACCTAGAATAAAGCTGGGTAAGAGTTTAGTGTGGTTAAGATACCAGCCTAGAAAACAGGAGTTAGCCCCGCCTTGGTCTCAAAGCCAGCTAGGTGATGTTGGGCCAGTCACATACACTTCCTCAGGAAGCAAGCAAACCTCATTGGGAAAACTGGCAAGAAAACTGTCCAGGCTGTCATGAGGAATCAACACTGACTTAAAATGTACATACACATACACAGAAACACTGGTAAATTTGAGTCGAATAGAACGCTAACACTAACCATTTCTAAATAAATGCTAGTAGTTTTTCCAAAATTCTCATCAATAGTGTCGCAAGCTTTCATGGACTAGATTAATCAGGAGCAAGTCTCGAATGAAAATGATGTGTCACAAAATAATTGCCTATAACCATGTAGAGAGTTGCCATGCTGTTAACAGCCATCACAAAGATGGGCTGACAATCTGGCAATGATAATAGTGTACATGCCAGTCATTGTATAAATCGGGTGTCCAACCTTGACAAACTTTTAAGACTTGTGGACTGCCAGAATTCCCCAGCCACATCATCTTAAACCAGATAATTTCTGTGTATTTTTATTTCCCTGCATATAATGCCCCCCCAAATTTTACTACTGCAATCCCTTTTAGGGTTTTTACCTGAATACATTTTCTTAGGACAAAATGCAAGCTTTGATCTATTATGATCAATTAGAGGTGACACTGCCACCATATAGACGTCCCCACATGGTATCTCAGTGATGTCACAGTATGTCAGGGCTCCAGTGGATATACAAGTGAAATTTCTTTTTGAGCCATACAGATTTGTGCTGTAATTTATTGACTTTTTCGAACTGCGCCAATATACTCTTATGCTATTGTTGCCCAGTCTGTATAATTTAACCCCAGAGGGACAGCAAGCACCTAAGAGAAAATAAAATAAATTCCAGCTTTAGTGACTTAAAGGCACTGTTGAATATGGCATTTGAAAGCATTCTATACAGATATCAGTGAAAACTTAAATGGTGTTCTGAGACTGTTCTCATTTCAGCAAAAGGAAGGAGGTAGGATTTTCATAATCTATATAAAGTGTGTATTTGGTTATGCAACTTTAGCATTTGTTTTGTCAGTTACTCTGTCAGTTACCTACTGGGTCTTCAGTGAAACAGGTCACTTCCAACCTCAGAAAGCTGGATTATAGGTTGGAATTGATTAGTTTTATGACCATTAAATCATCATAAATGTTAGAAGTGATGGCAACATGCAACCAGTGTAAAGTTCACACATGCCTTATTTGCAGGTCATAGAGTGGATGACCTAACATTTTCAGAGGAATTTAAAAGACTATTTTCTCCCTTAATCCTGCCTGTCTTCCAAAACCCTAAAACTAAAGATACAAGCCTGAAACCATTTCCTCCACCACAGCAATAACACCCCTTTGATCAAACCTTTAGCAGCCTCCAGAAAGCTACCAGTAGTTTGGGGTAACAAGGCACCAGGCTAGAAACGGAATTCTAATCTCACTCTAGGTACAAATCCAGCTGAGTGACCTTGGGCTAGTTATTCTCTTACACATTACAAAAAAGGCAATGGTGAATCACTATCTTGCAAAAAAAAACCGTGCAAGGACCAGTCCAGGCAGGCACTAGGCTTACTTGAAGACACATATACCAAGCCAGGACAGCAAACTGAAAAAGATTTCTTATTCTGCATAAACAGGCATCACATAGGCTGCAAATATAAAAATCGAATTAGTTATGTATGACATGCACCTATTTATTATGAGGGGACATACAAATGAAGTGTCTTAATGAAAGAAAACTCATGAAGGCTTTCTCGCTCTTCTAGATACTCCTCTAATGTCAACCACTAATTCAGTGACCAAATTTATTATGGTACTTGCAACAAATCCTCAAAGTTGCAACTGTCACACCATCCCCATGTCACATGATCATGATTCAGGCACTGGCTTCCAATTAACAATAGCTGCAACATCCTGCTGTCACGTGATCACCATTTGTAACTTTCCCTTCCAAGCAAAGTCAATGGAGAAGCTGGCAAGGAAAGTCTCAAACTATTCCCATCACATTTTACCCCAAGGAGCTTCACTAGAAGATCCCAGGGATTGCATACTCCATAGCATCCCATGGACACCCATGTTCTGTAGCATGCCTGCCCTTAGAGCTCTTCTGTCTCCACTCTGTAGTACCCACCTGCAGCCTCCACCTGCCAGCCTATCCTCCCTAATGCCCACTCCACAGCCTCATCATCCCACTGATGGATCCCCGCTAGCAGACCTGTGTTCTCTAGTGCTCACCCAGCATCTTACCCGTGGCCCTCACTGGCTCCCAGCACTCCCTAGCACCCATATGAGGTCCTCATCAGTTCACCCATACTTCCATAGAACCTATAGACCACCATATGGAACTCATGCACACACACACCCATGCTCCACAATATCTGCCCATGGCACTTGTGCACCCCCACATGCTGCTTGCTTGGGACTCTTCCCTCTTCCAACTTAATGGCCCACCCAATCCTGGAGTTACAATGGCAACCAGAACTGCCAGGATTAGTGTCGCTATGCAATAAGTGGATATCACTAACATTGGAAATTCTGGTCCCAATTGCCTTTGTTACCCGAAGAATATCTGCATTCTTGGATTTCCGTAAAAGTTACCAAAGACTTTGAATGGAACATAAGGGATTATATTGTGAGGGAATCTATGATGCCCTTATTCAGTTTGAACTATCTTCTTTATAACCACTCACACACAAAGTAGGACTGGCCTTGATGACAGCCTGGCTAGACACTGAAGATCATTTTCTTCTGGAGTACCAATGAATCTCTAGAAAAACAGGAGCTGAGAGGAGAAGATCCAGAAAGGCCCTTTCTGTAAGTTCTTTTTCACGAACCATTTTCAGATTTCAAGCCCATGAACATAAATTACTATCCCAAAATAAGACATCCCCTGATCATCAGCCCAATCGGGCTTTTGAGTGCATGGCAATAAGGCCAAGTGCTTATTTCAGGGTTCAAAAAATATAAGACAGGGTCTTATTTTCGGGGGGAAACGGTAATTGCATGCAAACATTATTTTATATTCTCGTATTTCAGCAACAGTTTTAATCAGCAATTTCACATACTTACTAGAAGAAAATCCTTTGTATATGCAGTCAGAGATCAAACCTGTTTCACTAACTGCTTTGACAGTTACAGTGTAGTTAGTTCCACAAGTAATGCACCCCAGGAGACATGAGGTTTGGAGAGTATGACACCGGGCTTGTCTTTGGTCTGATTCCAAAATAGTTATGTATGTCTTTGCACCAGTCCCAGAAGACCAGCTGATATTGGTTACAGATTGTGTCACTTGAGTTACTGAAAGATCAGCTGGGCAACAAGGATCTTGGGGAAAAAAGAAAATATTTAGCATTTGATACTAACTTTCTTTTAAATACTGTACAGACAGCCATATTCTTAAGGGGTGACTAAAGTATTTTAGCATCTTTGGCAATAGATGCTATTTATGTTGATAAATTGTTGGTTACATGGATAACAGATCCATCATGTCTTGTGAAACATATATCTTCCTATAAATTTTTCAGTACTACTTGAAGAAAAATGGTACTGGTAGTCCTTGACTTACCACAGTTCATTTAGTGACTGTGCAAAGTTACAACGGCGCTGAAAAAAGTGACTTATGACCATTTTTCACACTTATGACTGTTGCAGCATCTCCAAAGTCACATGATCAAAATTCAGATGCTTGGCAACTGAACCAGTGGTGGGTTGCTCCTGGTTCAGTCCGGTTCGCGCGATCCGGTAACGGTGACCGCGCGCCCGTACTTCCTTTTTCTGCTCTGCGCATGTGCAGAGTGCTTGTTTTGAGTTTTTTTCCTAGTAGAGTAGTAAATGTGCATGTGCAGAGCCTGCACGCCGATCACGCACAAAGTGCGTGCATGAAGAGAACCGGTAGTAAAGGTAAGTAGAACCTACCCCTGAACTGAACCATAGTTATGACAGTTGTAGGGATCATCTTTTGTAACCGTCTGAGAAACAAAATCAATGGGGAAGCCAGATTCACTTAACAATTGTGGCAAGAAAAGTCGCAAAATAGGGCAAAATTCCTTTAACGTCTCACTTAGCAACAGAAATTTTGGCCTAAATTGTGGTCATAAATTGAGGATTACTGTATTGTTACTGGCGGCTTTATTTCAGAATTATACATCTATGTTAGGTGGAGCTACATTCTCTATTTAAGAACAAGTCTGTGTTCTTGTAGACCTTCTACAACCAGTTTGGTGCTGGACAACCACATCATATCTATGGTATGGGGGCTCTTTATAATTTTGGCCTACAAACCAGTTGTGGTGCTGTTTAAAGCAAGGGGGGGCATGATATTTGTAATAGGTGCATACTGCACACTGGTGACTTCAATTGTTGCAATGCTTTCCTTACCTGTCTCTAATGGGACACTGTAACTAGGTAAGCTGTATCCTGCTTCTGTACTTGCTACAGCATTGATAAAAAACAGGGACCCACATGGAAGGTTATGGATAGAACATGAATTTCCAAAACTTGTGCAATACCATTTTCCTGCTTCTCCTTTTACTGTGACAGTATACATTGCTCCATCACTACGGGCATGCCAATGCACACTAATTATAGAAAGAGTATCCTTTGAGATGTTTAATATTTCTGGAATACACGGAGCTGAAAGATTATAGAAAGAGCAGAGAAAACACCACATTTTTATTGGTGACACATACTGTATTAAAAGAGATACACATTGTAACATCTGCAATTTTACTGAAAGTCCAAAAATACAACAGTGAAAACACACATACTGCAAAATGTCCTCTCTCTGCAACCATGTCCTTTCAAATTTCTATTTGAAATTTTAAAATAATAATTTTTGATTTTTTTTTTGAGAAATTGTGTGGCACAATCTTCTCTAATATATATTTATTGTATTTTATTAGACTCAACAAAAATGATTTTCAGTAGTTTACAAAAAATCCCAAATGATCATTGGTGCCATGAACTAAGTATTATCAAAAGCTAAGCAGAATTTGGTCAAACTTGTGAAAAAGATCAAGGCTGTAGGTTAGACTGGCATGTTTTTTTAAAAAAGATGAATGATCAAATTCACTTCTATAGTGTCACAAGAATATTATGTGGACATGTCTATGGAAGATTTTAAGAATCCAGCCTGATGTGAAGAATACTTTACTTAATGAAAATAATGTAATCAAGTGCTTAACTGTATTGATACTATATTATTAGAGCCAAAATAAAACAAAGAAAAATCAGCCAACATTCCTTGGCTGCAATTGTGCTTAACAGACAATAAGAAACAGTTTCCATGGGGAAAAACAATACCCAATTTTTCAAAAGAAATGCAAAGCAGTTTTACTTTAGTTATTCTCTTGGATATTCCCCCCTCTCAAAAGTACTTTGAAGTGTGATAAATGTACGTATAGTCATTTTCCTCTGCTACTTCCAACATGGACATCATAAGATAGAAATTATCAATTTATTTTCAAGTCTCATTTCATCTTATTATAACTGATGTCTTGCTTTAAAATAAAGGCTAGAGTCATACCTGTTGTCACTTGTTTAGGTTCACATGACATATTGCTGCCTCTGATTTCACTGAATGAATAGACTGTGATATTATACTGAGTGTTGCATTCAAGAGCAGAGAAAGTACATGTTGTGGCAGTATCATGGCATAGTAACTCATTGGTTAGGGCAACAGCTTTGGTTTCATACATTTCAGCACCACGGACAGGAGACCAGATAATCTGAACCGTGTCACTAGACACAAACACCGGGCTAAAATTACTAGGACAGCAAGGTGCTAAAAGGAAGAAAAAAGAAGCAAGGCAGAGTTGAGATTAATACAAAACTAAAAAATAATAAAGCAAATTATTGCAATGCAAACATCCCAAATAAGGATTTAGTGATGGGTTCTTATGTGATATTATATTATGATAGAAGAAATAATTGTTGGACAACTCTTGGGTACTTCGGCACCACTATTCCAAGTGGCAGTGGTCTTATTGTTGGGTCATCAAGGATCTTCTAATATAAAAAGCCATCCAATCATAACTGGAAGCAGGCATTTCAGTAGTCTGATTTCCTGAAGACATTTCAGGACCGGCCTACTTCTTGCTTTTAACCCTGGCCATATGATGAGTACTGTAATCAAGAGATGATTCCTGCAGAACTAAAAGCCTCAACAAGAGTGTTAGGAATGATAGTCACCTAACTAGTTGGGTTGGCAATATATATAAGCCACGATAGTATTTTAATACTGTGTCTTTAAGAGTATGTTGATTGTAATTGGCTGAGGTTCCTCCAACGGCCATAAGATGGAGCCAGAAACCTGGTTTGATCTAATTGCTCTAATTGCACTCTTATCTTACTCTTGCTGGCTTGCTTGCTGTGTTTGCTGTTGCAATGTTCGATTTGTATTGCATTTTGCTACTGTTTGCAAATTGCTACTCTGTTTGAAACTGGTAAGGACAAAGACTTTGCATTTGGATTATCCCTGGACTGATTGCTTTGATTATTAACTGATTTACTATTTGTGTGACTTGGACTGTTTTTGCTGGACTTTGCTTAACCGTTCACTGGAAGTAAAAACATTTTACTATTTAGTATCTGTTTACTGGTTGTGTGTTATTCATCACCATTCTTACTACGCTTCTCTGAGTGCACTCATTCTCCTAACGGGGAATACCTCAACAAAGAGGGAAAGAATGATTGCTCATCCTTGAATTAAAACCAGGTGGACACCAGCCTGGTTCTTTTGTCTAAACAATTCATTCCTCAGGCAGAGATGGAATTGTTTCTGTACTGCTTAACACCATTACAGATAAAAACTTGTCACTGGCCATGACAGTCATGTAATTATTGCCCTTATCATTTATTAAAGCAATTGCTAATTTTGTGTAAAGTCTGTCCAATATACAGAAATAAATTAACCCTTACCTGTAGTATAGTTAAATATGTCACCTAAAGGGCTCTGCCCGGCCTTGTTATAGGCAAAGACACTAATGAAATAGGTGAAGCCACAATCTGATTGGAAAAGGCATCGGGTACATGATGTGTTGCAGTGCACCTCCAAGCCATCATCACTTTTCACAAAAGCCACATAATAATCACTCAGGTCAACATCTGACCATGACACGGCCAAACTGCCTGGTTCCTTCTCCTCAATGGTTATACATTCCGGAGCACAAGGGACTGTAAAGATTTTAACAAAACTCTCTTTAACTTTTCTCATACGAAACAAAACTCAGGACAATAACAACTGCAGCAATTTTTAAAATTGTCAACCAATGTGATGTTTGAAAAATGTTCATCTGTTGAATGTGATATGATGTAATTTTGTAGGCCATTTGCTTTTATCGGTCCACCTGTACTAAAGATGCCAATAATTGTTGTAGCCCAGTCTAAAGCCAAAGAAGATGACAACAAAATCAGTCCATGCTGCATAATGTACACAACAAATATCAGAAATGGTCTTTAATCAATCAGAATAGAGCTGGAAGGACCTTGGAGGTCTTCTCTAGACCAACTCCATGCTCAAGCAGGGGACCTTATACAATTTGAGACAAGTGGCTGTCCAGTCTCTTCTTAAAAACCTCCAGGGATGAAGCACCCACAACTTCTGAAGGCAAGCTGTTCCACTGGTTAGTTGTTCTCATTGTTAGGAAGTTTCTCTTTAATTCCAGGTTGCTTCTGTCCTTTAGGGAGCAAAGTGCCTGCTATTTCTAGCAGCAGTAACTCCTCCACTCACAAGCACACAGACAAGCACCAATCAGATCTATAAGTACATGTTATCCATATGTTTTTACACTATGAAGTAATTTTTGTTTTAAAATAATTTTATTAAGCAGATTTCAGTATTGCACTCTTGTAGATTTTGGAGGAAATTATTCTTGCATATGATCTAAAATGGAAATCAACCCTGGCAACTTTAAGATGTGTGGACCAACTCCCAGAATTCCTCAGCCAACCATGCTGACTGAGAAATTCTGGGAACTGAAATCAAATCTGAAAAGTAGCCAAGGTTGGAGTCCCCAGATCTAAAAGACCGTTTGGTGACATTACTAAATAAGAAACTGAGAGACCATGAATTCTCATCCTGTCTTAGGCAGGAAGTCAGTTGGGTAACTATGTACCAGTTACACTCTCTAGTATCTAAGAAGAAAGAGATGGCAAACTATTTCTGAAAATGCAACCAAGATTTGTCCAGGCAATTGCCAGTATCAAGATTGATATGCACACACACAAACACAAAATATCTAAAGAACTAGCTGAAATAAAAGGAGTGGAGGCAGCTCGTAAAATAGAATAGAATAGAATAGAATAGAATTCTTTATTGGCCAAGTGTGATTGGACACACAAGGAATTTGTCTTG
>JANHFM010002059.1:154953-165999 GCA_032468115.1 Grayia smithii
AGATTAATAATAATGCAGACAGTTACTAGTTTGATGAGGGAATTATTTGTTTAGCAGAGTGATGGCGTTGTAATCTTATAAGGAAGACAGTTCAATATTTTGGATATTTTATTGCCATAAAAATAGTCTATGTGTCTTTCTGTTTTACATTCCTCTGTGTGCTATAATTTTTGGATTGTGCATGTTCACCTACCAGTTTTGAAAATCACAGCCTCTGTGGGGTTGCTAGAACCAGCTTCGTTGCTTGCTACAACCACCAGGGAATACTCAGCCCCACACTCCAATGATGAGATAGTGCAGGAAATGGAAACTGAACTACAGTTTTGTTTGGAAGTGTTGCTATAGGCTGCAATGCTGTAACTGGAAGCTCCTTCTGTCGGCATATAAGAAACCATTGCACCCAAAGACCCACTGTCGAAGACCACTTGAACGTCTCCTGGTGCATGAGGCCCTGGAATACAGTTTTAACAACATCCCACTGTCATTTGAATGGAAACAAAACCAAAAAGAACTTTTAATCAAAACTGTATAATCTGCTTCAACCATCACACTAAAGTTATGGTACGGTTTGTTCTCTTGTGGTTTAGTTTATAACAAAGATTGTCAAATCTTGGTTTATGGCTTGGCTTATTTAACTTAACATTGTTAAGCAAATTTTCACTTTGTGTGAGGAATAAATCTATATGAATGCTTACATTTCTAGCAAAGATGTTTGCAACAAAGAAACCAAGGTAGCCAAAATGGCAATATCAACTCCCTGATGTTTGGTGATAATTTTGCTTAAATTGCCCAATCTGAAGATCAGTTGTAAGAACTGTTTATATTTTCACTCCGTTTATCCTCTACAACAGTCCATGGTATTAACACTTCAAAGAAAGCAGTAACATTGAAAATGCAATGGTTATAAGTAGTGTTGCTACTAAATCCATGGGCAATAAGCAAAAATCTTTTTCTTTAATCATTATAATATTTATTGAAATTCAATTGTTCCTTGCAAAAAGATGCTGGCTTCTTACTTGTTCTTTGATTGTAGGTAAAATCATCTCCAGGTATCCCATTAATATCCCATGCATATACCTTGATGGTATAGAGAGTTCCTGGATCTAAACTGGAAAATGTCAGGGAGTTGTTGGTGGTATTTTCTTTTAACATGTTACCCAAACCATCTGATCTTATGATAGACACAGAGAATCCAACAGCCATATGTACAGCATTCCAGCTAACCACAATGCTGCTACAACTTGGAGAATTTGCTATCAGCATAGGGGCAGCGAGCACTGTAAATGTGAAAATACAGATTAGATTTAGTGAGTTCTGGTACATGGGCAAATGGAGGTGAAATCAGGCAACATATCAGTCTAAGTCAATAATGGTGGTGACGTTTCTTAGATAACGTTTGTATATACTATTGGTATGCATATCCTAACACAGCAATAGGTAGTTATCTACTGTAAAAATACATCCATTATAAATACCTATAAAACTCATATTTCCTCCTACAATTCATGGACACAAGGGTTCAATATTTTTATGGATCCTAACTCTTTAACAGACGATAATAGATGATGGGAAAGTATCAAACTGGAAAACATATCCTGTAAAGTGCTTAAGTCAACATTAAATACAAATAAACTGGCAGCTAATACAGCTGGCCCAAGCTAGTTATAGTATTGTTTAACACTACAATTTGCACCACATGAAATTTCTAAATCTTTTTAAGAGAAATCCTGGATGGTGTCCATCACTGAACATCAGAACCTTATACAGTATAAATTTTGCAGCCTGAAATGAACACATCAGATAGAATATATTCCTAGTCATCTGATGGGTTATTTCTCGTATATTTCTTAAATTAAGCCCTTAATCAGAAAACTGCATTGATATTGTGATGAAAACATCTTAGTCTTTATCATTTTAAATTTCCTCCATTTGACCCATTCATTGTCACCATATTCTCACAACTCATTCAGAAATCATAATGTTATTACTAGATAATTAAGCAAAATTTCTATGCCAACATTTTAGTCCTGTGCAATGTTTGGGGCCCCAAGAATCATTCTTGATTTTTTTAATGGTATGTCATACAATCACACACTAACACATAGTCAAGATCAGGACAAAAACCAAGCTAATGAAATAAACTACATTTTAATTTAAACTACTTAAAATTAAACATAGATCCAGTCATATATTTAACAATGTCTTTCACATTCAAAACTACCACTTGGAAGTTGCTGTGAAATACACTCAAACTTCTGAAGTGTGAATATAGTGCTGGACCTTATATCCATATAATCTCTGTTTTAGATCCAGAAACTCTGGGCAAATTAATTAAATTTCCTGCTCCAAACAAAGAAGACTTTTGAAATATTCAACAGGGAAATATACTGATAACATTTAATCAACCTTCATTTACTAAAAAAACCCTAAAACATTGTTTCCTCTCATACTTATTTGGCTTCCATTGCATCCTTCTGATTCTAGATCCATCCATTAAATCTAGTGATTATGTGCCATAGATCTTTCTAGGAGGATCTGTCCCTACTTGGGCCTTTCAGATCTTCCAACAGTGCACCATTGCTACTGCTCCTGTCCAACTACTTTGCTGTTCATCAGCCTCTTTTTCCCTTTCCATCTTTTCCCAATATAACAGACTTCTCAAGAGAGCATCATTTTCCCATAATGTGTCCAAAACATGATGATTTGAGGCTGCTCATTAGTGCCTCAAGTGAGAATTCTGGACTGATTTGTTCTATGAGTAAATCTAGTAGCCACAAATAACTAACTTCACTGATATTAGTAAATGAAGGGATTCTGTGTTTCCCAGGTGTTGCTCCTGGCCGTTGTGGCTGAAATTAATGAGAGTTACGGTATGTTTTACCTGAAAGGCTTTGACTTCCCTCTCCTTATGATCTCTGTATTTACTTAATCTCTTTTTAAAGCAAATTAATTTATCATTACCACAGCTGGTGGTGATCAATTCTATCACTGGTTTATTTATAAAAAAGTATTGATCACCTCAATCCTGAGGGATTTTGATAGTGTACAGTTGTGAGCTATAATTACAAAATTAATATATAATGTAAAGCAGTAATAACCATTCTGATGCCGCACCCTCATACATCTATGTATTGCAATGAATCAGAATACACCTACTGTCCTTGTTTTATTATTTTTGTTCTGCTGCAACACAATCTTCTCTGAGGATTCATAAATTGTTTAAGACTCTAAGTAACACAACTGGGTAGAACTAGGAATATACAGGATAACATAGATATTTGAAAAACAAAATAACTTTTATTAAATACAGATAGTTCTCTCTTAGCAATGATAATTGGGACTGAAATTTACACTGCTAAATAACATGGTCATAAAACATGACATCATGTGACTGTGAAGTTTGGCAATGGAAATTCTGGCACTTTGGATTGCTGTTGTTAAGTGAATCATCATGAGTTATTAAGCAAGGCCAACACATAGTCATCGTTTTCTAACTCCTGCTGGCTTCCCCACTGATTTTGCTTGTAAGAAATTGGCAAAATACAAATGGCAATCATATGATTGTCGGACGCTGTGCCACTGTAATTGCAAGCTGGGCACCAAGTAACTGGATGTAATTATAGGACTATGGGAATGCTGTGATGGGAGAACTTTAAGAACTGGTTGTAAGTACCATTTCTTCAGCACATTCATAAGTTTAAATGGTCACTGAACAAATGGTTATTAAGCAAGGACCACCTATAACTGAAAGGACTTTAAAATAGGTTCATTGATTTTCAGAAATTAAACTCTGTCCCATCCATACTTACTTGCTGAATATATGTTAAGGTAAGGTAAATTGAAAGAAGATGACTGTGGTTTTAAAACTGGAGCAAAAAAATCAATAATTAAAAATAAAGTAATAATAATAACATAAAATAAAATCAATAATCTGTGCTATGCTGACAGTATCTGATAGCCAAAAATGCAAAGGATCTGCAAGCTCTAATAATAAAAGTCAAGAAACACAGATCAAATTAATGATAATAATAACCCAAGAGATGGTCTTTGCTTAGCAGTTTCACTACCCAATCATTATATGTGGAGATACATATATAGAAAAACAAATATAAATATAAATTACTGATAGCATTAGTATTTTCCTTTTACTCAAAAGCTATCAAAGCAATAACAAACAGCCTCCTGAAGCTAGATTAAACAAGTGTCTTGAGGCAAGGCTATGCAACACTTTGGATTCAAGACAAAAAGTACATATGCTATCTGACTACAACTCTTTAAAGCAACTCTATCATTTCCTTTTACATGCCCTGAAGTTGTAGTGCCAGTCCAGGAAACAATATATTTGTTCTGATGACTAGAATTAGAGAAACATTCCCATGTATTCTGTAGAATTTACTGTGTCCGCCTCCATATCCAACCCTTTGCACAGCCCTACTTTTGGTTGTATAAATCACTTTAATATTTAATAACTTGTATAGTGTCTGATAAAATCAAAAAGTACCTGTCTTTGCTTTCTTTGAAGGGGAAGGCTGACTTCTTCCTCCTGTGTTTATAGATCGGATTGTGATTTTATACAGCGTAGCAGCCTTCAATCCTGTCACGGTCCCTGGTGAATTTGTGACTATTGTTTCAATGAACATCTCTCCATCCTGTGCTGTCAGAAGATAATTGGATGCCCCAGTGACAGCTGCCCATTCCACTGTGATACTGGTACTCAACTTTGAATAGGCTTGGTCAATTATGGGAATCTCAGGAGCTTCAACAAAGGAAGGAGAACCTCAATCATTTCAAAATCTAGACACGTCATACTGAAAGTTGCTGAATGTGGATGTTTCTTTCAAAGATAGGAACTCTGAAAGCTTGGATGCCTTTACTCTGTTCATAATATGTGTTTTCTTATCAGTATCTGATTCCAGAAACATAACAGAAGACCACACTGGGGACAATACAGATAATCCTCAACTTATGGTCACAACTGAAACCAGAATTTCCATTGCTAAGCAAGGTGGTTGTTAAATGAATTGTGCCAGATTGTACAACCTTTTTTGTCATGGTTAAGCAAATCATGCCATTGTTACGTCAATCACATGGTCATTAAGTGAATCCAGCTTTCCCCATTGACTTTGCTTGTCAGAAGCAAATGGGAAGTCACAAATTGTTATCACATGACCCTGGGACACCCCAACTTGCCTCCAGAAGTTATAAATGCTCCAACACTGAAAGATTTTAAAGAAGAGATTGGATAACCATTTGTCTGAAATGCTATAAGGATTCCTGCCTAAGCAGGGGGTTGGACTAGAAGAGCACCAAGGTCCCTTCCGACTCTGTTATTCTATTCTATTTAACCATCCAAGCACCTAAATTTTAATCCTGTAACTATAGGGATGCTAGATTAAATTACTGATAGCATTAGTATTTTCCTTTTACTCAAAAGCTATCAAAGCAATAACAAACAGCCTTCTGAAGCTAGATTAAACAAGTGTCTTGAGGCAAGGCTATGCAACACTTTGGATTCAAGACAAAAAGTACATATGCTATCTGACTACAGATGGTTGTAAGAATGAGTATTGGTTGTTAACTTCCTTTTTTCAGTGCCACTATAACCAGTTGGTAAATGAGGACACAGTTGCAAGCCGACGAATACCTGTACATAAACACTTTTTCTGAATAGAGAAAAAATTATAGGCAGGGGAAGAGAGAATTCATGAAGAAAATGATGGGAAAAAAGAAAAAGAAACTGCATTCTCAAACAGTCAGCAATTTCACAATAAATGAGGTTTCAGAAACCTTGGCAATTTTCCTGGAGCTGTTCTAATGTAAGAAAGGTGAATTCTTTTTGAACAATATTTCCCTTGTATTTCCCTTAAGCCAGTACATTCTTTCATTCAGTGCTTACTAACTAGCTATGCAGATACACACACACACACAATTTTTTTGCAAGGATGCTTATTTAACAAAAGTTTGTGCTAGTAAGAAATTATTCAGAAAAAGGAAGTATAGTAGCGGAAATAACATTCTACTTCACTGCAAGTGTTTGACTTCAAACCACATTTAAATTTTCTGTTTACAAAATAAAGACTTGTGGGCAAGTAACATTCTGAACACAGCCGTTTCATTTTATTTCATTACAGAAATCCTCTATGGATTTAATTGTTTTATTGTACACTTCTCTAATTAAACACAGAGATGAATATACCTCAAAGAATAGAGTGGATGCTTTGTCATCGGGATTCCAAATTGAAGCAGCTAATTGCCTGATGAAGAAGCCCAGGATAAAGGATTGAAAAGGATGAAGCAAATACACTCCCATGACACACTTAACCCAAGGTTAACTAAACACAACTTTTACAGTTTACAGTAAATTGTAAACTAATCACCCAGACCCTAATTGGCTAAATTTTCATTGGCTAGTTTGTGATTCAGAATGAGAAAAACCTAGTTTGTGAAGGGGGAGATGCAGTGATAGGATTAGCTGATACAATTTTTCATCACCCCCCATTATAATGGAATGTGTGAATGACCTTGAAGGATGAAGGGAAGAAATGCTGCCTAGGAAACAATCAGACAAAAAAGGCAGGGGCCTCATGAAGTCCCGTAGCAGTTAGAGAAAGAAATTTAGGAAAGACTCAGCCTAATTATTCAGATAGTCAAAAATAGTGAGAGGAAGTTTGTACCTTCAGACTTATAACATTCTGTTAATGTAACCTTACAATAAAATAGAATTAGTTCATCTAGTAATGTTTCCTGTGTGGTTTACCCAGAAAAAGATGACACCCATTAGCATTAAGAAGATAGATCTAGGAAAGGATAAAGGAAAATTTGTGGGAGGAATAGAAGTGTACAATTTGTGTACAATGTATACAGTAGAAGTTGTCCATTTTATTTCCATTTGTTCATAGTGAAAGGAAGATGGATTCATAGTAGCACAGTAGAGCCCAATTCTTGGACTTCTGAAGGGAGGGCTAAGTCAAGTTCAAAGAGAGTCCTTTAACTAGTTAGACTGCTGATCCATGCATCTCACTATTGACCGTACAAACCTTTTTCAATATGGCACTCTGCAGATATCCTGGGAAATAGGAATATAATTCCCACAATTCCCAGTCACCCAACTCTCATTTTTCAAACTATCTGATACTAACCTGTTAACTGCTTTATCAGTGATTCAGCTAGTATAATCCCATTTTTATCAACGGCATCCACCATTACATTGTAAACTATGTTGGGGGCCAATGATGACAAAGTACCTACAAGTGTAACATCACTGAAATGGCCCATCAGAGTATGACCCAAAGTGTTGACAGGGGTTGCTGTGACTTTGTACAAAGAGGCACCTGGAAATTTAGGCCAACGAAGAGAAACAGTTCTTGATGTCACGTCATAAACAGATACTGTGAAACCTACAAAACAGATGCAAAAGTCATGTTCAGTTTTCCCCACTTTCCTGGTTACAATTTAGAAAATATTCAAATGCAATGCAAGTCCTTCAATTATTAAGTTCTAAAAGCATTTGCAAAAAAGCACATTTTTAATATCTTTTTTTTAATAGAAAAAGAATATTTAAAAAAAAATTACCTGTGCCAGCAGAAATAATCTGTAAAGGAAGATTTGGAAATTAGTAACAGAAACAAGCACTGAGATATTTACCTTAAAAATAAAATATAATGCCAGAATACTTAGGAATTTTCACAGAAGTACTGTACATCTGAGTGTTTTCAATAGGAGTTACTCCCTACTTACGAATTTTAAGTTTTCAATATTATGCACATAAGAGTCTTTTAATAAAGAGCCTTCACATCTACATATAAGAATCTATTTTAAAACCCTTTACATCTAAATAATAATGTTTACTAATTAAATAATATGATAATCACAAAGCTATGAATGAAATGGGCTAGTATTCAGAAGTTCATATTACTAATGAATCTTTCCTTTCAAAATCTGTTACTCTAGAAGGGAAAGTTTCCAGTTGCTGACACACAGATATGTGAAACCCAAACAATCCTATCATTTTCCCTAGAAGATCTGAATGCAAACCCTCAAATCTAGTAAAAGAATTCCAAATATTCATTCTATCCCATGTTCCTGTTATGGCGACAATTGTCATATGCATGATGGTGCTTTAAGGGATATCATTTGTTATGTATGACTTGTTGTTCACCAACCATAACTGGATCCAAGCCAAAATGTTTATATCACTAAGATCTCTAGGCCACTCCTTTGATCAGTTAAACTTGCTCTTTAGACGAATTGACACTTGCAAACACAAAAATATATTACACAGTTGAGGCAGCCAGGCATAATTCACCAAACCTAACAGCTAAATAGTTATGCATTGGATTGAATCGCTAGTTTATTTCTGAATAGCTGTGTCAATAGATCACACCAAAATAATATACTAGGGAATAAATTGAACAAGCGCAAGCTTTTAAATAAGCACAGTACATAAGCAGGAATCATAAAACTAAAACTCATTTTTGGACTAACAACTATATTACAGCTGTAAAAATATAATAAGATTAAAGTGAGATTTTCATTTTTTTAAAAGGATGTCTTTTAAATTATGAATTGAGTTTAAAAAATATAATAAAGGTGCATTTTCATCCTGCACTATCTCATAAAAATGAAAACACCAATGCTGCTAAGCAAATAAATAATTGAGTGATAAGATGAAAAAGTTAATGTATTGTAAAACATTTCTGCATTTGAGGTTGCATGTAGTCTAAAGTCTAAATCAATTAAGACTAAATATTGATTTTTAACCTAAAATAGTTTTTAAAAAACAGCATCATTTCAGAATTTTAAGTTTCATAAACGTAAAGAAGATGTTGAAAATATTAAGACTGAAAGTGGTTTTTTTTTAAAAAAACAGCAAGTAATTCCTGGAAGAGATTAAGAAATAAAGAAGACAGACTCACCATTATAAAACTTATCAGAAACAATCCAGAGGAAAGGAACAGTTTACAGCCTCCACACATCGTACCTACTTTTCTCACCAACAGAATGAAATTACCACTTAGAACAGAATTCACCTTCTAAGAAAGTTATCAGTTGGCTTCAGCATCCAAGTTTGTGGCTCCTCCTCCAGTTACAAGTAGCTTGTAAAAATTGTACAGAATAAATCTACATCTATTCAGGTAAAGATATTTCTTTTTTTTAACATGATGGGATGCATACATAGTAACTAACATCTTACATAGTAACATATTAGCCCATAAGTTACTTTCTCAAAAGTTACTTCTGACAATATATTGAAGACCAACACGAATAAAACAGGCTGGTTCACAAGTTACTCTACTCATGTAAAATATACAATAGGGAATTATATACCTACATCTTATATATAAGATGTATTCCCCAAAAGAATTATGCAAATAAGTGTATTTGTGTGTGTGAGTGAATACATAAATAAATAGCACTGTTAGATACAAATGGTGCTTGAATTATGATCCTTTGTTCAGTGGATTTTTATGGTGGAACTGAATGAATGGGTAGTTACATCCAGTCCCTGATGTTATGGCCATTGCAGCATCTCGGTGGTCATGTGATCAAAATTTGGGTGTGTGGCACTTTCCCTGCACTTATGACTGCCTCAGAAGCTTTCCAAAACTTAACATGAAGACCTCATGTGACTTGAACAAGAACACATAATTTGAACAAGGAGCTGGTGTGGCCTCAAGAAGGAAGCCTGGTGTAACCATCAGCTGCCCTGTAAGGGTCAGATAGGAAGAAAACTGTGAAGGCAGTGAATAGTTGGAGGGGCAGTGGAGTGCAAGGCAACCAAAAGGGCAAACATGGAAGGGAGTTGGTGGGTATGGGGCAGCGGTGAAATCCACTTACCTTCACTACCAATTTGGGAATGGGAGCGTGCGTGTGCTATGTGCCCATGCCTCTTCTGCGCATGTGCAGATGGTAAAAAACCAGGTCATAATGATGTCCCAGTGGGTGGAAGGAGCCTCCCGCCACTGGTGCTACCAGTTTGGTGAGCTGGATAGAACTGGGGGGAATTTCACTGCTGGTATGGGGCTGAAGAGGAGAAGGAGCCCTTTACTAAAGTTTGGGGCTGGGAGGAATGAAACTGGGAATGGTTTGGATTGGGTTTAGACTGGTGGGATTCAATTAATGATAGTAAGGGGACCAGCGGTGGGTTGCTCCCGGTTTGGTCCGGTTCGTGCGATCCGGTAGCGGTGACGTTGTGACGTCACCGAACCAGTTCTCCGCGTCCCGGAACCAGGCTCACCGGCACGCCCGAACTTACTTTTTTCCGGTTAAAGTCCCGAAAATAGCTTGTTTTGAGGTTTTTCCTGAAAATTTTTTTAGTGCGCATGCATGGTAGTGTGCTTTAGGCGCAAATCACGCGTGCAGGAAGAGAACCGGTAGTAAAGGTAAGTAGAACCCACCCCTGAAGGGGACTATCAGGATTGCTGTTGCTAAACAATGCAATCAGATGGCATTGCCCTTTATCATTGCAATGCTTAGCAATGGAAATTCGAGTCCCAGTTGTTGTGATAACTTGAGGACTGCTTTTAGTAATGCTTGAGCATGGTCATTTAACTTTACAGTAAATTCCTAATTGTTCTCAGATGCAGCACACAAACTTCTGCCTAGAATCCTGGGTTTGGACACAAATTTATTTCTAGATTTCCGAAAATAATACAGATTTCTACTATTTCTACTGGGGAAGAAGAGAGCTTTTCCCACTGTTTTGACACAAAAATTACATCTAGAAAGTAATGAGAAATGTTGAAACTGGGCATTTCCTGCTTGTTCACCCTTTTTCCTTTTCCTTTTAGCCATAAAGTAAAGAGAGATGGTTCCCCAGCCTCTAGACCAGAGCTGTCAATGAAACTCAATTTCATTGAGGGCCACATCAGGGTTGTGTTTGACCTTGAGGGGGGGCAGGGTAGGTGTGGCCGGAGAGGGCATGGCCAGCTCAATGTCACTCGTGTTGGGGGCACCTGTGGTGGCCAAATGCTAAGGCAGGACTTCCCTCAGACCCTCCCTCCCTCTCATTATAATCTTCCTTCCTTCCTTCCTTCCTTCCTTCCT